>JAMPIV010019810.1:0-68055 GCA_024509875.1 Oreohelix idahoensis | reverse complement strand
GGTGGGGCTTTGTGGAGTGATTATTGTTTGTTAATTGGGGTGATGGGGGAGTAGGGGTTGAGGAGTAGAGGTGTGGGTGATATTTCTCTGAGATTGTGTTGATGTGTTTAATGTTGTCTGCCATACACAACCTCATGTTAGTAGCTTCTAACGATATTCCTGAGATTGTTTGATATGATAATCGTGTCTGTCATACACAACCTCATGTTAGTAGCTTCTAACGATATTCCTGAGATTGTGTTATATGATATTGTTGTCTGCCATACACAACCTCATTTTAGTAGCTTATAACGATATTCCTGAGATTGTGTTATATGATAATGTTGTCTGCCATACACAACCTCATGTTAGTAGCTTCTAACGATATTCCTGAGATTGTTTGATATGATAATGTTTGTTTGATCTGTCATACACAACCTATGTTAGTTAGATTTCTAACGATATCTTCCTGAGATGTGTTTATATGATACTGTTGTCTCGCCATACAACAAACCTCATGTTAGTAGCTTCTAACGATATTCCTGAGATTGTGTTATTGTATGATAATGGTCTTGTCTGCCATATACACAACATCATGTTAGTAGCTTCTAACGATATTCCTTCGAGATTGTTTATATGATAATGTTGTCTGCCATACACAACCTCATGTTAGTAGGCTTCTAAGAACGATATTCCTGAGATTGTTGTTTATGATAATGTTGTCTGCCACTACACAAACATCTCATGTTTGTAGCTTCTAACGTATTCCTGAGATTGTGTTATATGATATTGTTGTCTGCCATACACAACCTCATATTAGTAGCTTCTAACGATATAGTCCTGAGATTGTTCGTTATATGTTAATTGGTTGTCTGCCATACACAACCTCATGTTAGTAGCTTCTAACGATATTCCTGAGATTGTGTTATATGATAATGTTGTCTGCCATACACAACCTCATGTTAGTACCTTCTAACGATATTCCTGAGATTGTTCGATATGATAATCGTGTCTGTCATACACAACCTCATTTTAGTAGCTTATAACGATATTCCTGAGATTGTGTTATATGATAATGTTGTCTGCCATACACAACCTCATGTTAGTAGATTCTAACGATATTCCTGAGATTGTGTTATATGATAATGTTGTCTGCCATACACAACCTCATGTTAATAGCTTCTAACGATATTCCTAAGATTGTTTTATATGATAATGTTGTCTGCCATACACAACTTCATGTTAGTAGCTTCTAACAGTATTCCTGAGATTGTTTTTATATGATAATGTTGGCTCTGCCATAACAGCGCTCATGTTAGTAGCTTCTAAACGATATTCCTATAGATTGTGTTATATGATAATGTTGTTCTGTCTGCCATAACACAGCCTCATGTTAGTTCTAAAGCTTCTAACGATATTCCTGAGATTGTTTTTAAATAACGATAATGTTTGTTGCCATACACAACCTCAGGTTATTAGCTTCTCTCCATATACCTGAGGTTGTTTTATATGATAATGTAGTCTGCCATACACAAAATCTCATGTTAGTAGCTTCTAACGATATTCCTGAGATTGTGTTTATATGATAATGTTGTCTCCATACACAACCTCATGTTAGTAGCTTCTAACCGATATTCCTGAGATTGTTTTATATATAATGTTGTCTCCATACACAACCTCATGTTAGTAGTACCTTCTAACGATATTCCTGAGATTTGTTTTATATGATAATGTTGTTTGCCATCACAACCTCAATTGTTAGTAGCTTCTAACGATATTCTGAGATTGTGTTATATGATAATGTTGTCTGCCATACACCAACTCATGTTAGTAGCTTCTAACGATATTCCTGAGATTGTTTTATGATGATAAACCATGTTGTCTGCCCATTACAAACACCTCATGTTAGTAGCTTCTAACCGATATTCTGACACAAGATTGTTTATTATATCCTGATATTGTTGTCTGCCATACAATCCTATGTTTGTTGCTTCTAACGATATTCCTGAGATTGTTTTATTATGATAGCATGTTGTCTGCCATTACACAACCCTCATGTTAGTAGCTTCTAACGATATTTCCTGAGATTAATTTTATATGATAATGTTGTCTACCATACACAACCTCATGTTAGTAGCTTCTAACGATATTCCTGAGATTGTGTTATATGATAATGTTGTCTGCCATACACAACCTCATGTTAGTAGCTTCTAAGATATTCTGAGGGAAATGTTTTATATGATAATGTTGTCTTCAATACAAAACCTCATGTTAGTAGCTTCTAACGATATTCCTGAGATTGTTTTATACGATAATGTTGTCTGCCATACACAGCCTGATGTTAATAGCTTCTAACGATATTCCTGAGATTGTTTTATATGATAATATTCTCTGCCATACACAACCTCATTTTAGTAGGTTCTAACGATATTCCTGAGGATTGTATCCTGAGATTTGTCTTCACTCTACACAACCACATTTTTAGTTAGCCATCTAATTTTCTCTGAGATTGATGATTCTTGTAGACCGATCTTCACACAATACCTCATGTTAGTAGCTGTCTAACGATATTCCTGAGATTGTTTTGTATAGATAATGTTGTCTGCCATACCACAGCCTGTGTTAATAGCTTCTAACGATATTCCTGAGATTGTTTTATATGATAATATTCTCTGCCATACACAACCTCATTTTAGTAGGTTCTAACGATATTCCTGAGATTGTTTTATATGATAATCTTGTCTTCAATACAAAACTTCATGTTAGTAGCTTCTAACGATATTCCTGAGATTGTGTTATATGATAATGTTGTCTGCCATACACAACCTCATGTTAGTAGCTTCTAACGATATTCCTGAGATTGTTTTATATGATAATCTTAACTGCCATTCACAACCTCATGTTAGTAGCTTCTAACGATATTCCTGAGATTGTTTTATATGATAATGTTGTCAGCCCCATACACAACCTCATATTAGTAGCTTCTAACGATATTCCTGAGATTGTTCTATATGATAATGTTGTCAGCCCCATACACAACCTCATGTTAGTAGCTTCTAACGATATTCCTGAGATTGTGTTATATGATAATCGTGTCTGTCATACACAACCTCATGTTAGTAGCTTCTAACGATATTCCTGAGATTGTGTTATATGATAATGTTGTCTGCCATACACAACCTCATGTTAGTAGCTTCTAACGATATTCCTGAGATTGTTTTATATGATATTGTTGTCTACCATACACAACCTTATGTTAGTAGCTTCTAACGATATTCCTGAGATTATTTTATATGATAATATAGATTGCCATACACAACCTCATGTTAGTAGCTTCTAACGATATTCCTGAGATTGTGTTATATGATAATGTTGTTTGCCATACACAACCTCATGTTAGTAGCTTCTAACGATATTCCTGAGAATGTGTTATATGATAATCGTGTCTGTCATACACAACCTCATGTTAGTAGCTTCTAACGATATTCCTGAGATTGTTTTATATGATAATGTTGTCTGCCATACACAACCTCATGTTAGTAGCTTCTAACGATATTCCTGAGATTGTTATATATGATAATGTTGTCTTCCATACGCAACCTTATGTTAGTAGCTTCTAACGATATTCCTGAGAATGTTTTATATGATTATGTTGTCTTTCACACACAACCTCATGTTAGTACCTTCTAATGATATTCCTGAGATTGTTTTATATGATAATGTTGTCTGCCATATACAACCTCATATTAGTAGCTTCTAACGATATTCCTTAGATTGTTTTATATGATAATGTTGTTTACCATACACAACCTCATGTTAGTAGCTTCTAACGATATTCCTGAGATTGTGTTATATGATAATCTTGTCTGCCATAAACAACCTCATGTTAGTAGCTTCTAACGATATTCCTGAGATTGTTTTATATGATAATGTTGTCTGCCATACACAACCTCATGTTAGTAGCTTCTAGCGATATTCCTGAGATTGTGTTATATGCTAATGTTGTCTGCCATACACAACCTCATGTTGTAGTCCTTTAACGATATTCCTGAGATTGTTCGATTATATAATGAATGTTGTCTGTCATACACAACCTCATTTTAGTAGCTTATAACGATATTCCTGAGATTGTGTTATATGATAATGTTGTCTGCCATACACAACCTCATGTTAGTAGCTTCTAACGATATTCCTGAGATTGTTTGATATGATAATCGTGTCTGTCATACACAACCTCATGTTAGTAGCTTCTAACGATATTCCTGAGATTGTGTTATATGATAATGTTGTCTGCCATACACAACCTCATGTTAGTAGCTTCTAACGATATTCCTGAGATTGTTTTATACGATAATGTTGTCTGCCATACACAACCTCATGTTAATAGCTTCTAACGATATTCCTAAGATTGTTTTATATGATAATGTTGTCTGCCATACACAACTTCATGTTAGTAGCTTCTAACAGTATTCCTGAGATTGTTTTATATGATAATGTTGTCTGCCATACACACAGCTCCATGTTAGTAGCAGCTAGACGATATTCTTGATATTGTGTTATATGATAATGTTGTCTGCCATAATTACTATGTTAGTAGCTTCTAACGATATTCCTGAGATTGTAGTTTATACGATAATGTTGTCTGCAATACACAACCTCATGTTAGTAGAAGCTTTCTAACGATATTCCTGAGATTGTTTTAATATGATAATGTTGTCTGCAATCCCCAACCTCTGGTTAGTCGCTTCTAACAATATTCTTGAGATTGATTTATATGATAACGTTGTCTTCACATACGACAACCTCATGTTAGTAGCTTCTAACGATATTCCTGAGATTAAAAAAATTTTTATATGATAATGTGTGTCTTCCATACACAACCTCATGTTAGTAGCTTCTAACGATATTCCTGAGATTGTTTTTATTTGATAATGTTGTTTGCCATAGACAACCTGGTGGGGGGTAGTAGGGTATTCTAACGATATTCTGAGATTGTGTTATATGATAATGGGTTGTCCTGCCATACACATACCTCCATGTTAGTAGCTTCTAACGATATTCCTGAGATTGTTTTATATGATAAAGTTGTCTGCCATACACAACCTGATGTTAGTAGCTTCTAACGATGGAGATTGTTTTATATGATAATGTTGTCTGCCATACACAACCTCATGTTAGTAGCTTCTAACGATATTCCTGAGATTGTTTTATATGATAATGTTGTCTGCCATACACAACCTCATGTTAGTAGCTTCTAACGATATTTCTGAGATTATGTTAATCATTAATTTCTCCTTCTCCTCATGCACCCCCTACCCCCCGGGAACTACACGGTGCCCATGTCTAATTCTGATTTTCTCAAACATCAAGAAACGAATCAGATATGTCTGGTTACATTATTCAAGAGGTTTCAAGTGCTTCACTAATTATAGTTCACATTTTCACTACAGAAACAGGAGCCGCGCTAGCGTAGTGGTTACCACACCGTCCTGGCGGATCCCCCCGTGTGATAGGATTTTGTTCGGGGGACGTGCATTTTGGGGATTTTTCGTTTTTAATCGACTGGGATTTGGACTGGATTAACTCGAGACCTGGCGAGAACATTTGAAGGAGTGTCGTCGACCAGGGATTGGCGGCTCCTGAGCCGATCCAGCTGTAATGGGTACCTCCGAAATCGGAGAGTATTTGCCTGAATGGCGAGGGACACCTGTCTCTTTACAAGAAAAAAGGAATACTCACGTAAAATCAATGTCAGGTTAGACATAAAATAATAACCTGAGATTTCGCCTCGAGTATTAGCGGGCGTACGAAAAAAAAAAAAACTACAGAAACATTTCAAAATACAGTAACAGACATTTGTGTAACAGCTATACGTGTTTCAAACATACGTGTTACAGAAATACGTGTAGTAGACATACATTTAACAGACACATATGTAACAGACATACATGTAATACACACATGTAACAGGCACACATACTGTACCTTTATAGTTAGGGGCTGACGCCATAACGCTTATTTACTCCGGCCTCCGGCCTCCAGCCTCCAGGGTAGAAGAGGACAGATCAAGTAAGAAAATGTGTTTAAATGATTGTCGTAGTGCGCTATTTGGCGCTGATGAAACATTTCGCTGTGCATATCTGCTACTGGAATAAATTTACATGATTTTGATTATGATTAAACGTTACAGAGCATATAAGTGTCCAATACTTTAACATGTACATCAAACTCCGTATTATTGAAAGTTTTTTTACCCTAAACATAAGGCCCAAAATAACATTTTAACAATTGAAGGTATGTCCTAATAAAAATAAGTGAATCTGTTATGTCTTCTATAATTTTGTAAACTGATTTGATAAAGTTAAAAAAATAATGAAAATATGTTATTTATTTTGATGTGTGTTAATTGTTAAATTTTTCCCCTTTGGAAGTAAAAGGATTCCTTCCCCTAACTTTATTATCTCTGCTGCCTAAAGTATCACATGGTAAATTATTTTTTTTTTCACTTATTTCCGAAATTCGACATCCCGACAAAACCTGACAAGAGGTGTGATCTCTCGGTTACAGGTAGGGTATATTGTGTACGTACATTTTTATAACATTTTGACAGGTCAATTGTTATCTATGTCTTTTTTTTATTCATTTTTTTTGGGAGGCATTTTTATATTAGCCATGAAAAGGTATATTTCTATGACCCCATTTGACTGTCTGGTCGTCATGACGTAAGTTTATTCGTGTGTTGCTGCTTATTTAAGCCACATACTTATTTATTTAAATTTTCTAAGTATAATGATTTTACCTCAATATCTATTATTGCTAGTGTGCCCACGTGTCGTTAAAAGTACTTCTAGCTGAATCGAAGATCCATGTTTTTTTTGTTTCCTCGTGTATCTGCCGATAGTGTGGTCTTCCTTAACTCCAGCTGATTTATGACTTTTTGTCAATGATGATTTGACGTATGGTGTCTAAAATTGCAATTAGTAACTCTGTATTTGTGTTGTTTATTGTTTCACTGTGTAGTTTTATTTGATATGTCAGTGATAAACTGTCTCTCTTGTTCTACGCTTTTGTTTCTTTGTTGGTGGACTGTCTGCTTTTTTATACCCGTAGTTATATAACTGTAATCTATGTAGTCAGTTGTTGGAGTTGTGGTTTGATGTGTAGTTTCTACTTACTTGATCACGTGTTTGTTGTCAGTCTATTTATTGTATTAGAAAATAGTTTCAATAATCATTCTCATACCACTGTGACATTTATTAATAATCTCAAAAAACCTGCGTGACAGCGTTGTAATTCTTCAACAAGCTTCAACTTGAAATCTTCAGCTTTAGATAAAGTAAGTCTTCTGGTAAATTCTCCTTCAATCAAAACATCAATTTTCTTTGCACAATTTTCTCCTAACTTAGCGTGCCTCTGGTAAGGTATATTTTGTGCACATTTTGGAAAGTGATACATTTCTCCTTGCAGTAGTGATTCATGAATCCTTTGCTGAGGTTTTAGCCTCGGATAAACCTGTACACCCACAAGCAATTTACGCATGTTTAATGTAAACATGCAAAATGATAAAATGTATACATTACAAATTACCACAAAGGTCGGGCTACGGGATTTAAGAGACCGTCTTCTAAGTGGTCGGCGTATTACTTTAATTAAAATCCCAATGTTAGTTTGTATCTAGGTTCATAGGACTCGTCGTTTCCAGTACTATAGTCGAATTTTGTTTCTGTCTAATATACATTTTCAAATCAGAAGTGATTTATTTTAGCATTTCCATCCCAATCCAACCGCAAGTTAGTGTGTCATAGTGCTAATGATCTTTTCCCCCACTAACCTCGTCTGTAGAACATTCTTGTGACGGTATTGCCTCCCCTGCTTTGCAGTAGTGGTCCAACAGTGCCCAAAACTCAATAGTATCTAATATGGGCTTCAAAGGTGTCTACCTTCGCACAAGATTACTCTTGGCAGATAAAACTTTCTTTTACATTTAAATTGAATAGCTTTAGCTTCACATTACTATTAAATGAAAAGGTTTATAGTACAGATAGAATTTGTTTACATTTACATGTCCACTGATTGAAAAGTGTTCACAATTTACATTGAATATCTTTTCATTTATGTTTACACTGATGCGAATAGTTTGAAACGTCCATACATTTTAAAGTGCGTATGTTTTCGTTTACATTTACACTGATTGGAAACTGTAAGTATTATACTTAGAATGTACATCATTTCTTTCATCTTTTCCTCCCTATGGAACTCGGGACTACTTTATGCTTTTAATTCTCTTTACGACAGTAGCAATAAAGCGATCACCATCCTGTGCAGTGGTGGTTCTTGAATCATCATTCTAGATACTGAGAATGCCAGCCTCAAATGACTGGGACATTCCTTGCACTTTTCACACATTAAAATTCACCTGGTAATATATATGCATATATGTTAGTTCACATGTTAGAAATACAAAATGTAAAATCCCAACTTAAGCCAATATTGGCTCACAGACGTTTTGCACAGAAGAATAAAAGAGACTTGAATCAGCCTCTTACACGCGTCTGGGGTGTCGTTAATTAAAACTTTCCCTCTCTGACTTTGTGTGTTTGTGGTGGGTTTTGATGTTATGAAATCATGTTGATATTTTCCTTAATGTACTGAATGAGGCCAGCTGTGAAGGTTCCTGATTCTAAAAAATTTAGGGTTGTGTTATCAGGATACCTTTCTGCTACCACATTATGGCCTCAAGCAGACTTATTCTTGACTAGTATGAATGATAGCTTCGTATAATGTGGTGTGATGGTACTTTAACAATAATACACAGCCATACAAACAAGTATTAAATGCTATGATTAAAGGAAATAACACCTGGGATAAATTTGTACTATTAATAATTTTCTGTATGATTTATTTGGTCCTGAACCTAGTATTCTTCTGGTCAGGACTTTGAAAATGAAAAGAATTCAAGATATATACAAAATATAAATTTTAGACCCACAGGGACAAGTGTCCAAACAATTACTGTTAAATTATACTAATAGTGTTACTAAAATCTGTCTATAACTGGTTTCTACCATGGATGGCTGTTTGGGATTTTTTAATCACTCCCAGTCTCTTTACAAACTAATGTCACTGTTCATTTCAGTATGGAAATATTTTATTTCTTGGATACAGGGATATGCTGCTCTTATAGCTGATGTACTGTTAGGGTACCAGATATTTCACTTATCTGGCCCACTGGAACTGTTTGACTTCTTTCTGCCGAATGACCACTGCTCCAAAAGTAATAGGGGGGATACTGGCGACCCCTATCACTACTGGCCTCCAAAACTTCTCAACAGCTTTCACATAGAACTCTGGCACCGGACTAGTGCCAGATAAGACCCTGTAATAATGAAACAATGTCTCTTTGGTGATCTCTTATTTAGACTGTGTTTGATATACAAAAGAGCATACATAAGAAATAAAGAGCTGGGTCATATCTGATGGACCAATCCAGCACATCCATTCCCCAGTGTATAAGTGTTGTTCACATGTCTCTCTTACAAAGGCGGCACTGCATCTGCAATAATCTTATTAATCTTTCTTTTCTACCATACAATGGGATAGGTGAGCTGTGTCCCTCTGGTCACCTAAGAACACAGTTTTTCACAAGACATGTGCATTTACAAAACTGGCAATGTGTTTCATCTTAATTCCCCTTCAAGCCCTGCATAAATCAGCTTGGGACCTGATTACTTAGTCGTGATGGCAGCATCTCTCACTCACATTTTAAAACAAAATATATATGAATAATGTCGGTCTTATCAGAATTCAATTAAAAAAAAACACAAGTACGTTGAATAGCAGATTCCAGATGTACTGCTGGCTGGACTGTGATGCCTATACTTTCATATATATTTGCTTTAATAAGGCTAATCACTTTTCACAAAATTCACAACGTCCTGCTCTCGGGACTATCTTCTACAAATGGCGTCAAGCCGTTGACTTTTTCTTAATAATATGAAAGGCTTTGGCTAATAAACGAACGACGACAATTTTGAAATTTTGAAATTAAAAGCAAAACTTACTTGATTTTTGGACACAACAAGTTTTTTCATCTCTCATTCTTAGATCTATACTGCTAAATATATTTTGTGTTACGTCATCCATAATTTTTTTTCTCCCCCTTTTCTGCCCCGTTCTTACAACAGACATACTTTTAACTTTTTCTGCCTTTTTCAAGGACGCGTCAAAAATAAATCACGTTAGTGATAGGTCACAAACGAGTATGTGTTGGTCTGTCTGTACGAACAAAATTACCGTCTTTTGTCTATAACTTTATTTCTATCTATCGGATTTTTTATTCGAAAGCATATTACCAATCAGAACAAGACCCGCTCTAAGAACTAGCTAACTTTTATGATCTTAAACTATTAATAAAGAATCAAATCTTTTCCTTTTTTAGTGTTCGTTGTTTTCTAAGTTTCCATTATCTAGAATGTTATAAAAATCGCCATGATTTTCCTTTTTCCCGATAGGAAGGTAATTTGCGAGTGTGTATTTTATATTTTTTTACACACAGTGTATGTGGTTAGAAATGTTATTGGAATAAGGGGGTATTTTTAAATTTTTCCAAACTTGGCGACATCGTTTTTCGACACAGCTAACGGCATGGTCTCGCACTGTTGGCCGGTAGCCTAATTCAAAACCCTAAACCAATTGACATAGCCGGCAGCAGGTGCGCTCTCTCAATCTTATGCGTGTTTTGTGTGTTTTATTCTTTCTATCTTCGGGAACCCAATACGCTAAGTAGCTTTTCCCAATACTTTTTCGTTAACCCTTGACAGGCGGCGTTTTAAAGCTAATATCCAACGCGGCGGATAAGATTTCTCAATAGTTTTATCCTATCTAAATCAATGCGTTTTCTGGCGCGGTAAAGAAGACGCGTTACAACTTTACTAATTTTATTTCTACTGCTATTATTTTGACATTAATATATAATTAATTAATGATTTTATCGTTGCATCAATGTACTTCACCACAGTGTTTCCTTCAGTTTCCTCAGACAGCGGCTTTTCTTTTTAAAATGATAGAGGTTTCCTGGCTTGTATTGTAAGTAAATTGGTGCCAATTGTTGTCATAGCCAGGAGTGGAATTGAGGACGAGCTCCTCATTATTTTCTGACCTACATGCATCCTAAGGCGTTGTGCCGTAACACATAGGGCTTCTTACAACAAAAAGTCCACCTCCCAGGCCTTCTCTCGTGGCAAGCACCGTTTAATACTAACAGGAGAAAGGGGCGAAAGGGCGAGTATCATGGCGCCCTTAAAACAAGATATGCTCCAGGTACAATTTATGTTTGTACCGTGCATGATGAAATTCGGAGAGGGGGACTGGGCACCGCCAGAGCAAGACCCTCATTGCCCAACTGAAATGCTATTGATGGTAAGTCCAACTCTCAGTAATAATAGTGCCGGATCGGTCCGAGGCCAAGGATCTAACAAAAGACAGCGGCGCTCATTTGCCCCTTGAGAGTGATAAGTCAGTGAATGGGGTGTTACAAACACCTGTCTTGAAAACTTCGTAGAGAAAGTGTTTTGTAGTTGGAACTTGGAAGGTTACGCCTCGCTATATGCGTTGTGGAAAAGTTCACGGGAACTATCACATGAACTTGTTAGATACTCGTGGGGACATCGCCTGGGCCTAGCAGGGATGTAAGTCAGAATGGACAGGATTAGGGAGAAACAATAACGGATGATGGTCACAAAATTTGGTTTAGTGGAAGATGAGTCCCCAACAATCAGCATGGAGTAGGTTTCTTATTGTACATTAAAGACAGATTGAACTCCTGTCATCAGCTGCTCCCCACATAAATAGCAGGTTTATCACCATACGTATTGCAAGCACATCATCCAAAGAACATCCATCATCTATACAGTATGATGCCCCCACTACTGACTATGAGGATGAGGCAATTGATACATTTTATGAAAATCTGGATGAGACAATTAAGAAAATTCCAAAGAAAGATCTTCTCATCGTGTTAGGTGATTGGAATGCTAAAATAGGGCCAGATGCATACGGTCAGTGGGCTGGCACAGTGGGGAAATTTGGGACAGGAAAAACCAACGATCAAGGACTAAGGCTACTAGAATTTGCCAGCAACTATAAACTAACCCTTGCAAATACACTATTTCCTCATAGGTTATCAAGATGAACAACGTGACATGCCCCGAAAACTGAGATACATGGCCAATTGATTTTATTCTTGTATCCAAAAGATTCAAGTCCAGTATTAATAAAGCCAAGACTAGGACTTTTCCTGGCGCCGACATTGGTAGTGATCGCGACATGGTATTGATGACGCTCAAGCTTAAACTCAAAAAGAACTATAATCAAAACAGTTGTTCTCAGTTAAGTTTCAATTTAGACAAACTGAAAGATCCAGAATACGTGGGAATCTTTGAGGCAACTGTTGGAGGAAAATTCGCAGCTCTCAACTTTTTGGAGGATGATATCAACTCAATCACAGAGAACATGAAAGACGTGCTCATTGAATCAGCAACAGAAATACTTGGTAAAAAAAAGAAAATAAACAAACCATGGGTTACAGATGACATTCTGAAGTTATGTGATACACGGCGGGAAATGAAAAAGGTTAAGAAAGAGGTTCCTGAAGCAGCATGGCAATACAGTATGGTGAATAAAAATATTAGAAAGAAAATGAAACAGGCCAAAGAAAAATGGGTAGCTGATCAATGTGAGGCCATTAATACGGGGCTAATAAAAGGTAACAGCAAGGCAGCTTTTGACACATTAAGAAGACTATAAAAACCCCAACAGTCCAGGGTAACTGTCATAGAAGATAGCAATGGGGCTCTGCTCAATGAAAAAATAGCTGTAATGAGAAGGTGGACAGAATATTGTAAAGAATTATATAACTGTAAACTCGACACTGACTATAGCATATTAAAACAACAATTAATAAGAGTTGCGAAAACAGGGAACTCGGAAAATGCAGCAATATTACGGGAAGAAGTGGAAGAGGCTAATAAGTTCGAGCTGAAAGGAGGGAAGTCACAGGGGTGTGGATAATATCCCTCAGCAGAGCTCTTGAAATATGGAGTGACCAGATATAGTAAAAATCATGACAACAATTGTTTGCCAGAGGATATGGAGTACACAAAAATGGCCAAAAGAGTGGACGCAGTCATTAGTAATACCGCTTCCAAAGAAAGGAAATCTAAAAATGTGCAAGAACTACAGAACCATTAGCCTTATTAGTCATCCAAGTAAAGTGATGTTAAGGATACTTTTGAACAGAATAAAACAAAAATCAGAAGAAATCTTGTCCGAGGAACAGGCTGGCTTTAGACCAAAAAGAAGTACCTCAGAACAAATCTTCAATATTAGATTACTGATCGAAAAACATCTCCAGCATCAACACGATTTATACCATACCTTTCATCGATTTCACAAAAGCCTTCGATCGAGTCTGGCATGAAGGCTTATGGCAAATAATGAGAAAATTCAATTTTGATACCAACATCATAGATATCATTGAAGCACTATACAAGGACGCAAGCAGTGCTGTTTTTACAAGCAATGACATTGGAGAATTTTTCAAAACAACTGTAGGAGTTCGCCAGGGATGTATCCTGTCCACAGTGCTCTTTAATATATATCTAGAACATATTATGCAGGAGGCTCTTTATGATTATAAAACAACCATATCGATTGGAGACCGACCTCTTTGCAATCTACGTTTTGCTGATGATATCGATCTGATAGCTGCATCAGAATCAGAACTTCAAGACCTTACCTCTAGACTGGAGAAAGTAACAAGAACATATGGGATGGAAATTAATATAGAAAAAAGCAAGATATTGGTGAATAGCCATAAGAAACATGTTCCGACCAACATTACGTTAAATGGGCAAACGTTAGAAGAAGTTAACACCTTTAAATATCTCGGGTCCACTATATGTAGTGATGGAAGATCAAATAAAGAAATCAAGACAAGACTTGACATGGCCTCAGCTGCCATGACAAGTATGAATGTGATCTGTGAAGATCAAATTATACAAATTACTTGTATTACCAAATTTTTTATTTGACAGAACATGAGCAGGACAGGCAGATTAGGTTGGCAGAACATGAGCATAACTGCTAGATTAGGTTGACAGAACATGAGCAGAACTGGGAGATTAGGTTGACAGAACATGAGCAGGACAGGGAGATTAGGTTGGCAGAACTTGAGCTGAACTGGGAGATTAGGTTGAAAGAACTTGAGCAGAACTAGGAGATTAGGTTGACAGAACATGAGCAGAACTGGGAGATTAGGTTGACAGAACATCAGCAGAACTGGGAGATTAGGTTGGCAGAACATGAGCAGAACTGGGATATTAGGTTGACAGAACATGAGCAGAACTGGGGGATTAGATTGGCAGAACATGAGCAGAACTGGGAGATTAGGTTGACAGAACATGAGCAGAACTGAGAGATTAGGTTGACAGAACATGAGCAGGACAGGGAGATTAGGTTGGCAGAACATGAGCAGAACTGGGAGATTAGGTTTACAGAACATGAGCAGAACTGGGAGATTAGATTTACAGAACATGAGCAGAACTGGGAGATTAGGTTGACAGAACATGAGCAAGATAAGGGAGATTAGGTTGGCAGATCATGAGCAGAACAGGGAGATTCGGTTGACAGAACATGAGCAGAACTGGGAGATTAGGTTGACAGAACATGAGCAGGACAGGGAGATTAGGTTTGCAGAACATGAGCAGGACAGGGACAGTAGGTTGACAGAACATGAGCAGGAGAGAGAGAGAGAGGAAGACCAAGAGAACACATCTCCAAGTGGCAGGAAAAAGTACAACAGAAGAGGACGACATTGACAGGAAGCAATGGAGCAAGATATCAGACACGCGATGAAGAGAAATTGGACGTCGTCGGAATAGAATGTTCCATTGGCCAAGTTACAAAATACAGAATAGCTAAAAGTGTTGCTGAAGAGAAGAAACAAACATAGAGAATTAGAAGAGGAAATAGGCAGACCGACAAGGAAAAAGAGTCGGCAGAGAGCAAATAATATAGACCATAGGAGGCCGAGAATAAGAATCCAGAGGATTCAGGAAAATTCGTGTTGGATTACTCAGAGTCTGAGAGAGATAGTGGCGTTAGTCGCAGACAAACGAATCGGAGGTCCTATAGGCGAGGAAATAGTTATAGAAGACACAGAAGAGAAAGTCACCGTGGAGGCGAGCGGAGAAGCAAGAGTAACTGTGGAGATGAGGAAATTAAGACGAGATATGAGGAGTCTAGGAGAAAGACGAGTAGAAGAAGAGATTTTACTGATCCATCAGTCGAGATAAGGAGACTAAGAAAAAAAATAAGATAAGGAAATCAAGGATTTTAATGAGAAATAATGAAACAGATGATAGACGCAGAAACACATCTATTTATAGTAGTACTAGCTAATCAAACATACAGGTGAGCTGTACAAAAAAAGGCATTGAGGAAGTTAACGATCCAATAGTAGAAACAAGTCTATCAGGAGAGATAGAGAGAGAAATTTAAAGAGTATGAGAGATGAAGAAATAGACGGGAAGCATAAGACAGTCGAGTAGGTACGACAGAGTGAAGTTAAAGAACATGAAAAGACGTAGAGTTGCAGATGCTTAAGTTAGCGAGCAGAATAACGTTCTAGGAGATAACTATGATGGGATGTCTCATAGTACACACAAATTATAGTGCGTTTTACAATGTTTGTCGCTGTTTCATATTCAATATCTCTGCAACCACTTGATCGTAATTGTTGCAACTTTGCATATGACCTAATGATCGCTATGTCCCACGGGGGACATTTTTTTCCTCGTTAACAAACTGATGGTTTTAAATTTTCTTTATTTAAAGTATACAAAATCGATCACCTCCTAGTCCAACCATGTATTGAGAGGGCTTACCCCTTCATATTTGTGAACAATTTCGATTTAACATCTTGAACGCATTTCAAATGATTTTCCCGGTGTATCAGCTCACTACCGCACTGTTTTGCACCTTACATTGATCCTTCCGGTGTGTTCAGTAACCGTTCTACTGATTGTGTATTACCGTGCATAGGCGTATCTTGCGGTATTCTAGGTCTGTAATACAATGGGTATGAAAGTCACGTTCCTTACACTGCATACAATGGCAGTGAAGATGTATAAATATTTCTGCAGAGAAGCTAAGCGTGGTAAACTGTATCGGAGTCTCCCAAATCCTGAAAAGAGAACTATTCACGCTTTGGGTTTAAGTAAACGCTCATTTTATCAATTACTCAAATCTAATGGAATTCTCAGTTCAATCAATACCAGGACGCAAGGAAGAAAGGAAGTAGTAGATAGTTTTGACAGTGATGTGATTAGAAGAGAGATTTGTAGAATGTTTAATTCCAAAGAAACTGTGACACTAAGAAAACTGAAAATTCGGCTGAGAACACACAATGACATTGATGTGTCGAACTCAACATTATGGAGAACTGTTAGAAGCATTGGCTTTACGTTTAGGAAGTACGCTTGTGGAAGAAACGTCATCTGCGAGAAGCCGCATTTAGTATCTATGAGAAGTAAATATTTACGTGAAGTACGGGAAATGCGTAATAAAGATTATGATATTGTGTATGTGGATGAAACTTGGATCAATGCTCACCACACAAGGGAAAAGGAATGGCAGTTATCAGATGGAACGATTAAAAGATGTGTACCCAGTGTAAAAAGGACAACGTCTGATAATGGACAACGCATCATACCACAACGCTGTGGCAGAAGAAGACAAAATCCCGACATCTTCGAGTACAAAAGATGCTATAAAGATTTGGCTCAAAAAATAAGACATTCCATTTAACGAGGGGTTTCTGGAACCTGAATTACTGTCCCTTGTTAAGAAATCACAAAAGACCGAGATCTTCCATACAGACAAGTCGATTCAACATCATGGTCATACGTGTTTGAGACTGCCACCTTATCATTCACATTTAAACCCAATTGAACTCGTTTGGGCAAAAGTTAAAGGACAGGTGGCAGCTGAAAATAAAACTTTCAAACTATGCAATATGAAAGAACTAACATATGCCGCCCGCTCGCAGATAGACAAAGATTATTGGTGTAAATGTGAAGACCATGTCTTAAAAGAGGAAAATGAATATTAGAAAGAAGATGGACTGTCGTTCGTTCAGCCGAGAATAGTCATCAATATGTTTGACTCGTCTGACTCGGAATAAGTGTGTAAATACCTTATATGTTTTATATGTTTTCTCCTCCATCTATGTGTATACGTGAATCAATTCATTTCCTTTTTATCTCCGCGATTTCACTACTATCTTTAATATACACAGTACTTTCTCCTGTTCATGCATCCATTCACGTTTTAGTATAAAAAGTAACATTTACAACGAATAAGCATTATTATTCTCTCAAATATTTCGAAGAAATAAAAAAGGACCTCACGTAGTAATCAGTTAACAAACCGCTCTAACATTCGAATTGTATAGACCCCTTTGCCGAAAATACGCAACTTCCTTCATTTACGGTAAATTATTTTCTTCCAGGACAAAATAATTACTTCGTTCAAAAAGATCAAAGGAATTAGCCGTTGCAAGAAAAGCACACTACCTACAACATTTAATTTTATAAAACCTTTGGGACATTGAAAATTTAAGACTACATGCAAAAAATCATGTTTATCAGTGCAAGGAATATGGAGATTTTTGAAGTCAATCGTCGACCGACCTTTTTGAAACGCACTATAGTATAGTTTACGGCGGTAGTCGATCCTATGAAAACGCTAATTGAATTGGTTCCTCATCAAACACATAAGGATATTTCAACACTTTGAGCGACGAAGCGTTGAAGAGAAAATTAGGAGGCATTTCAATGAGAACATTCAGAGAACAAAGAAAACATTGGAGATGTTGAGAGGATGCATATTGAGAATATATAGAGATGTTGAAAGGATGCATATTGAGAATATATAGAGATGTTGAGAGGATGCATATTGAGAATATATAGAGATGTTGAGAGGATGCATATTGAGAATATATAGAGATGAGACATTATTCTGACAGGTCAAAAGAGAGTGAAAAGGAGAATAGGCATGAAAAATGCGAAGACATTGAGACATTAAGTAAAAATGCGAAGACATTGAGACATTAAGTAAAAATGCGAAGACATTGAGACATTAAGTAAAAATGCGAAGACATTGAGACATTAAGTAAAAAGAAGAAATATTCCCAGTAAGGCACGTAGATAGGACAAAGAGGAGGAAAATAGTTTGTGGCGGTAGTCCAGCACACGATAACACACAGGGACTGCCTAATGGAAATACTGAGGGCTTTTGGAATTCCCAACTGCAGTGTCTCTATCGTAAAACGTCTTTATGCTATCTTTACACGTTGTGTTGGGTAGAGCAACCTGACCTTTGAGGTGAAGACATGTGTACGACTGAGATGTCATATATCAAGCACCGTATTTTTGACAGTCATAGAATGGATGATACGCCAGACAAAAGTGGACAGTCCATGAAGAATGTGAAAAGTCAAATCTTCAATCATTACATTTTTCTGTGACATCATTTAACTTTATCCTATGCCCTTCACTTTGTTATTTTCTCACCCGCTCCTTATCGTTGTTTCGTTTTCATCGTTCAATGTTTCTTTATCACATCTTGCCACACCTCTCACCCATTTCTCTATCCTGGTTATTTTCTTCTTTATTATTTTAGACGCTCAAGCGAAGAGGCGAATTTGCCACATTGATTTTTCGCTTATCGCTAGCTCCAGACGGAGTAAGAGTCTATGCTAAGCCACATTCCTATTGTTACCTCCGACTACTTGTCTGGGAACATATACGTTAAAAGGTTGACGCACGATAAGGTCCAAGCTCGCAAACATGACATGTTAAAATACATGACAGATCTTACTAAGGTGTACGAAATGATCATCTTTGTAGCGGGAGGTTAATTAAAATTATGATCTATGTGAGAATCCAGGTACCTCATAGGCTACCAGGATAGTATGCCAGTAAAGAGTTCTGGTCTTACAAGTAATACCCCAGTCTTAGAAATAAGCACTGGTGTATGGATATCATAGAAATAGTCAGACTGTGAAAACCCTGGCCAGTTGGTAAGAAGTTGTACCAGGATTTAAGGTGTCTCCTCCCTGTGACTATCTTATGATTACTTAATAATGTCTAGGGAATAAATACAATGAACATTCACTTTAACCACAACTGTAAGAAATGAATAATTCCTCAGGTACAGTTAAAATAATTTAATATTTACACTAATATTCTATTACTGCTAGTTCGAACAGAGCATAGAAATATATATATATATATATAAAATTAAGTCACACAATTCCTATTATTGTCTATTTAGACTGCAAGATCTTGGATAATAAAGTTACTGAAAACTGCATTCATTTTAAATATATCACTGTTCTTAGTCCTCTGATAACTGTCATCAAGTGACTATTAGCTGTGTTTCATTTATGGGAGGTCAGTGTCTTAAATGACACTTATCTTTCAACTTGACAATGCTGACACTGAACTGTCCTTGGTGGATATCAGATTTGGTAGACCCGGCTGTAGGGATGCCAATGACCAATTGAAGTTCACTCTTTTGGGTCCTGCACTTTTGTGGGATTTCCTCTGATGAACAACACAGACTTCTGATACTTGACAGTCCGGTTTGAGTTATGTCATGGAACCTGAAACATCATATCAGCCTTGGCTAGTATCTGGCTAGACTTATAGCTGACTAGCACAGCTGTCAGACCAGTCAGTCATCAGATGTCACCGTTATACAATCATAGTAAGTAAGGACATCATTTCAGTGATATAGAAGCATTAACATTTCAGTTTATTGTAACTGACTAGTACATAAGTCAGACTAGTCAGTCATCAGATGTCAAAGTTATACAGTCATAGCAAGTAACATCATTTCAATGATACAGGATTAATATTAACATTATCAGTAATAAACATCATCTGGTTTATTCTGCTCCTATACATCCTTTTCTGATCTATAACTTGATCCTTCCAAACCATATCAAGTACAAATTCAAATACTGATGCTATTCTTAGCATCTACACAAAATTAATACATAAATAAATAAAGTGAGTGACTACGTGATCAGGTTGCTTTGTACTGAAACTGGCTGTAGAACACTCTAGTTTACCAGCTGTAAATGGGCACAAAGTTGTGCGCTCGAACTAGGGAAGGAAAAGGCAGCGAGGAAGGGGACTAGTCACCTAACCTCGTAAAAGCGGTATCTTCCCTGCTGAAGCTTCTAACAATTCATTTCCTTATGACAATCTCTGGTCATGGGACTGCCTTTATCTTCGACGAGATAAAGCATTTAATATAATAAATATTTTCTTTATTTGGCTAAGGGCTAGATTTGATACGTTTTTGTACAAGCAACCATCTTCCACAAAGCACATGTTTAAATCATATTAAAATAACAATACGTTATATCAATGAATATTATACAGGCATATTTTGTGAATTCTATATGAACCTGAAATAAAGAAAAATATTATACACGGTAGTTATCCTAATTTCGCTTACCCTCAGTCTCCAGACATCGACTGAAACTTTAAGCGATCGGCTCACACTTCAGATGGATTTTGCGTAGTGGCGTTATCTCCGTCATTCTGTCTAAAACCTTTTTCGATGTGTGTGTCTCAGTTTACCGATACGCTTATTTATACGCATCACGCGGCCGTATCGGAGAGCAGTGACGTCACAGCTTAGGCCTCTGCGGAAAATCTCTTTTGGAAGCAGCGATTTCACTCGATCTGTGCGTTGCCTGAACTTCTCCTTTCTCATCCTCGGCTTATATATTATCCATACTGTTCCATCTTATTTTGTTTTATACAGTTGATAAATCTCTACCTTCCTATCCATGTAATTTCCCAAACTGTTATTTGTTGATTTAAGTATTTATTACAGAAGTGGGTTTACAGGCTTCCAGCGTAACTGTGGGAAGCCGAAATACGTATATATCTCCGTAAAGGATAACTTCCTACCGTTTCTTCTTATATGCAGTTATACTCAATCCTTTCCTGGACTAAAATGTGAAATCCTTTTCATATATTAGAGTACTCATCAGGACTTACAATACAGCCCAGGAAATCTCTATCATTTTAAAAAGAAAAGCCGCTGTCTGAGGAAACTGAAGGAAACACCCAAAGTCAGAGAGTGAATTTTTAAATTAACGACACCCCAGTAGCGTGTAAGAGGCCAATTCATGTCTCTTTTATTCATCTGAGCAAAACGTCTGTGGGCCAATATTGGCATAAGTTGTGATTTTACATTTTGTATTTCTAACATGTGAACTAACATATATAATACCATGTGAATTTTAATGTGTGAAAATTGCAAAGAATGTCCCAATCATTTGAGGCTGGCAACCTCAGTATCTAGAATGATGATTCAAGAACTACCACTGCACGGGATGGTGATTGCTTTATTGCTAGTCTCGTAAAAAGAACTAAAAGCATAAAGTAGTCCCGAGTTCCATAGGGAGGAAAAGATGAAAGAAATGATGTACATTCTAAGTATAATACTTACAGTTTCCAATAAGTGTAAATGTAAACGAAAACATACGCACTTTAAAATGTATGAAAGTTTCAAACCGTTCACATCAGTGTAAACATATTCAATGTATATTGTGAACACTTTTCAATCAGTGGAAATGTAAATGTAAACAAATTATGTCTGTACTATAAACCTTTTCATTTAAATGTAACATGAAGCTAAAGATATTCAATTTAAATGTAAAAGAAAGTTTTATCTGCCAAGAGTAATCTTGTGCAAAGGTAGACACCTTTGAAGCCCATATTAGATACTATTGAGTTTTGGCCACAGTTGGACCACTCCTGCAAAGCAGGGGAGGCAATACCGTCACAAGAATGTTCTACAGACGAGGGTAGTGGGGGAAAACTGTCATTACCACTATGACATACTAACTCGCGGTTGGATTGGGATGGAAGTGCTAAAATAAATCACTTCTGATTGGAAATTTTATATATTAGACAGAAAAAAAACTCGACTATAGTACTGGAAACCACGAGTCTTATGAACCTAGATACAAACTAACATTGAGATTATAATTAAAGTAATACCCCGACCACCTAGAAGACGGTCTCTTAAATCCCGTAGCCCGACATTCGAGGTAAGTTGTAATGTATACATTTTATCATTTTATCATTTGTACATTAAACATGTGTAAATTGCTTGTGGGTGTACAGGTTTATCCGAGGCTAAAACCTCAGCAAAGTATTCATGACCCATCACTGCAAAGAGAAATGTATCACTTTCCAAAATGTGCACAAAATATCCCTTACCAGAGTCCCGCTAAGTTAGGAGAAAATTGTGCAAAGGAAATTGATGTTTTGATTGAAGGAGAATTGACCAGAAGACTTACTTTATCTAAAGCTGAAGTTTTCACGTTGAATCTTGTTGAAGAATTACAACGCTGTCACACAGGGTTTTTGAGATTATTAATAACTTTCATAGTGGTGCGAGAATGATTGTTGAAATTATTTTCTAATACAATAAATAGACTGACAACAAATACGCTGTCAAGTAAGTAGAAACTACACATCAAACCCCAACTCCGACAACTGACTGCAGAGATTACAGTTATATAACTACGGGTATAAAAAAAAGCAGACAGTCCACCAACAAAGAAACACAAGCGTAGAACAAGAGAGACAGTTTATCACTGACATATCAAATAAAACAACACAGTCAAACAATAAACAATACAAAGACATAATTACTTATTGCTATTTTAGACACCATTTCAAATCATCATTGACAAAGTCATAAATCAGCTGAAGTTAAGTAAGACAACACTATCGGCAGACACAAGAGGAAACAAAAAACACACGTCGGTACACTATCAATAATAGATATAGAGGTAAAATCATTACACTTAGAAAATATAAATAAATAAGTATGTGGCTTGAATAAGCAGCAACAAACGAATAAACTTACGACATGACGACCAGACAGTCAACAATCGGTCATAGATATATACCTTTTCATGGCTAATATATTGACCTGTCACAATGTTATAAACATGTACGTACACAATATACCCCACTTATAAACGAGATATCACACCTCTTGTCAGGTTTTGACAGGATGTCGAATCTCGGAAATAAGTGAAAAAAAAATTTACCATGTGATACTTTAAAGCAGCAGAGATAATAAAGTTAGGGGAAGGCATCCTATTTACTTTGAAAGGGGAACAATTTAACAATTAACACAAATCAAAATAAATAACATTTTTTCATTATTTACTTAACTTTATCAATTCAATTCACATAATTATAAAAGGCATAACGGATTCCCTTATGGTTATTAGTACATACTTTAAATTGTTAAAATGTTATTTTGTGTCTCATGTTTAGGGTAAAAAAACTTTCAATAATACGGAAATTGATGCACATGTTAAAGTAATGAACACTTATTTGATCTGTCACTTTAAAAGATAATCTTTGACATTAACATTTTTTCCAGTCGCAGATGTGCACATCGAAATGTTTCATCGCCGCGAAATAGCGCACTACGACAATCATTTAAACTCATTTTCTTACTTGGTCTGTCTTATTCTACCCTGGAGGCCAGAGTGAATAAGCGTTATGGCGTCAACCTCTAACTATAAAGGTACAGTATGTGTGCCTGTTACATGTATGTATTACATGTATGTCTGTTACATATGTGTCTGTTACGTGTATGTCTATTACACGTATTTCTGTAACACGTATGTTTGATACACGTATAGCTGTTACACAAATGTCTGTTACTTTATTTTAAAATGTTTCGGAAGTGAAAATGTGAAATATCATTAGTGAAGCACTTGACACTTATTGAATAATGTAACCAGACATATCTGATTCGTTTCTTGATGTTTGCTTGAATAATGTAACCAGACATATCTGATTCGTTTCTTGATGTTTGCTTGAATAATGTAACCAGACATATCTGATTCGTTTCTTGATGTTTGCTTGAATAATTTAACGAGACATATCTGATTCGTTTCTTGATGTTTACTTGAATAATGTAACCAGACATATCTGATTCGTTTCTTGATGTTAGCTTGAATAATGTAATGAGACATATCTGATTCGTTTCTTGATGTTTGCTTGAATAATGTAACCAGACATATCAGATTCGTTTCTTGATGTTTGCTTGAATAATGTAACCAGACATATCTGATTCGTTTCTTGATGTTTGCTTGAATAATCTAACCAGACATATCAGATTCGTTTCTTGATATTTGAAAAAATCAGATTTAAACATAGCTTCTGTGTAGTTCCCCAGGGGGTGTGGTGCACAAACAGACAGAGAAATAATTTGATTAACAGAATATCAGGAATATCGTTAGAAGCTACTAACATGAGGTTGTGTATGGCAGACAACATTATCATATAACACAATCTCAGGAATATCGTTAGAAGCTACTAAAAAAAGGTTGTGTATGGTAGACAACATTATCATATAAAACAATCTCAGGAATATTGTTGAAGCTACTAACATGAGGTTGTGTATGGCAAACAACATTATCATATAAAACAATCTCAGGAATATCGTTAGAAGCTACTAACTTGAGGTTGTGTACAAAGACAACATTATCATATAACACAATCTCAGGAATTTCGTTAGAAGCTACTAACATGAGGTTGTGTATGGCAGACAACATTATCATATAACACAATCTCAGGAATATCGTTAGAAGCTACTAACTTGAGGTTGTGCATGGCAGACAATATTATCATATAACACAATCTCAGAAATATCGTTAGAAGCTACTATCTTGAGGTTGTGTATGGCAGACAACATTGTCATATAACACAATCTCAGGAATATCGTTAGAAGCTACTAACATGAGGTTGTGTATGGCAGACGACATTATCATATAAAACAATCTCAGGAATATCGTTAGAAGCTACTAACATGAGGTTGTGTATGGCAGACAGCATTATTATATAACACAATCACAGGAATATCGTTAGAAGCTACTAACATGAGGTTGTGTATGGCAGACAACATTATCATATAAAACAATCTCAGGAATATCGTTAGAAGCTACTAACGTGAGGTTGTGTATGGTTTACAACATTATCATATAACACAATCTCAGGAATATCGTTAGAAACTACTAACATGAGGTTGTGTATGGCATACATTATTATCATATAAAACAATCTCAAAAATATCGTTAGAAGCTACTAACATGAGGTTGTGTATGGCAGACAAGATTATCATATAACACAATCTCAGGAATATCGTTAGAAGCTACTAACATGAGGTTGTGTATGGCAGACACCATTATCATATAAAACAATCTCGGGAATATCGTTAGAAGCTACTAACATGAGATTGTGTATGGCAGACAACATTATCATTTAACACAATCTCAGGAATATCGTTAGAAGCTACTAACTTGAGGTTGTGTATGGCAGACAATATTATCATATAACACAATCTCAGGAATATCGTTAGAAGCTACTAACTTGAGGTTGTGTATGGCAGACCACATTTTCATATAACACAATCTCAGGAATATCGTTAGAAGCTACTAACTTGAGGTTGTGTATGGCAGACAATATTATCATATAACACAATCTCAGGAATATCGTTAGAAGCTACTAACTTGAGGTTGTGTATGGCAAACAACATTGTCATATAACACAATCTCAGGAATATCGTTAGAAGCTACTAACATGAGGTTGTGTATGGTAGACGACATTATCATATAAAACAATCTCAGGAATATCGTTAGAAGCTACTAACATGAGGTTGTGTATGGCAGACAACATTATTATATAACACAATCACAGGAATATCGTTAGAAGCTACCAACATGAGGTTGTGTATGGCAGACAACATTATCATATAAAACAATCTCGGGAATATCGTTAGAAGCTACTAACGTGAGGTTGTGTATGGCAGACAACATTATCATATAACACAATCTCAGGAATATCGGTAGAAGCTACTAACAGGAGGTTGTGTATGGCAGACCACATTATCATATAACACAATCTCAGGAATATCGTTAGCAGCTTCTAACATGAGGTTGTGTATGGCAGACAACATTATCATATAACACAATCTCGGGAATATCGTTAGAAGCCACTAACATTAAGGTTGTGTATGGCAAACAACATTATCATATAACACAATTTAAGGATTATCGTTAGAAGCTACTAACATGAGGTTGTGTATGGCAGACACCATTATCATATAACACAATCTCAGGAATATTGTTAGAAGCTACTAACATGAGGTTGTGTATGGCAGACAACATTGTCATATAAAACAATCTCAGGAATATCGTTAGAAGCTACTCACATGAGGTTGTGTATTGCAGACAGCATTATCATATAACACAATCTCAGGAATATCGTTAGAAGCTACTAACTTGAGGTTGTGTATGGCAGACTACATTATCATATAACACAATCTCAGGAATATCATTAGAAGCTACTAACTTGAGGTTGTGTATGGCAGACAACATTGTCATATAACACAATCTAATGAATATCGTTAGAAGCTACTAACATGAGGTTGTGTATGGCAGATGACATTATCATATAAAACAATCTCAGGAATATCGTTAGCAGCTACTAACATGAGGTTGTGTATGGCAGACAACATTATCATATAACACAATCACAGGAATATCGTTAGAATCTACTAACATCAGGTTGTGTATGGCAGACAACATTATCATATAACACAATCTCAGGAATATCGTTAGAAGCTACTAACATGAGGTTGTGTATGGCAGACAACATTATCATATAACACAATCTCATGAATATCGTTAGAAGCTACTAACATGAGGTTGTGTATGGCAGACACCATTATCATTGTCACATGATGATGATGATATCAGTGTAATGTAGATGTCACATGATGATGATGTTGTCACTATAATACAGACATCGAGCATATATCGTAATGATGATGATGATTTCACGGTAATACAATTATTAAGCGTATATTACATTGAGGATAATGATGATTACGCTGATGATGATTATGGTCAGTGGGTGTGTGTGTAAGCAAATGATAAAGTGAGAGAGGTTGTTTGCGTGAACAGTACATGACGTAGGCCTGTGTGTATGTTAAGTGCGAATGAAAAGCGGTCAGTCGGGTTTTACGTGAGTTTGTCTCGTGCGAGACTGTGGGTCAAAACACGGGAGAACAGTGCAGTAAGTGAGGTAGTCAGTTGTTGACTGAAATGAAGACTGGAAGGTTGCTTGTAGAGCGGAAAAAGATGGCTAGTTGTGATTGCTGAATCTTGTTGTTTAATTCTGAAGGAAGAATTATGAATTATTACCTTGGATATTTGGATTTCATATCATATTTGTGTTTCATGACATTTCCGCAATACAGTGTTCAGTTTGGGACTAAATTTCGGTGTTGATTGGTTTACTCAGGAATGGATGTGTTAAGTATGGTGTAAGAAGATAGTAAGCACCTTGAGAATTAATTATTGCGACAGCATGCATCCCCACAGCATGTGTCATTTGGGGGCTCTTTGAGGGAAAGTGTACCCGCCAGAAGAATCTAGCCATCCGTGCCAAAAGTATTCAGCCATTTTACAATCCAGGGATGCCAGTCATGAAATAACTACTCATATTCCTGAAAATTTCGCTCATGTAAGTTAACGTGTTCACAGAACACTGAATTTCAAAGACTAGGCCGTGTTCAGCCTAATATCGATTTAAATTACTGGTTTCACGCAACTCGTAATATTCAAGACATTTGCATGTAAAAGCAAAATGTATTGCCACTAGTGTCTGTTGTCAACGCTTAAGTTTTGTGTCGAACGGAGGAAGCTATACTCTGTTTCAAGAATTTGCTTGATTGACATTCATCAGCGTTTGAGTGGTGGCTAGTTGCACAGCTACACTCTGTTTTCGAAGACTTATATACGTTTATATATCCATTGTTATCGTCTCATTTGTGGTCCTTACTGATTTACTTTTCGCCATAGTGTCAGGACTACCATCAGTGATATGGACAACATATTTCAACATTGAAAATCGACCCGCTTGTCGTATCTTGTGAAGTATCATTGACCATTCTTAATTCATGAAAATCTACGCTGCTTGCCGCATCTTGTGCAGTATCAGGGAACATTCTTACTTCAAGAACATCTACGCTGCTTGAAGCATCTTTGCAGTATCAAAGAACATTTATAGGACATATTTTTCAAGACATCCGTACGGTAGAGTCTACGACGCTTACCGCATCCTCTGCAGTGGAACGGATTATTTGAAAACTAAGACATCATTACAGCAAGAGAACTCATCAGTACAGCTCACTGCCTCCTCCCTTGTGCATGGATACTTATACACAATGAAGTCTACACCGCGTACTAAGCAAGGCACCACACAGTGACAGGCTGCTAAACAGATAAGTCATTTTTGTGCTATCATTGCTCTTGTTCGTGCATACCACACTGTTGGCATTCCTGTCTTTACCTCATCTGTTGCTTGTTGTTATTGTGCGTGACTTACGTGTTTGCTTAAATTATGTTTTAGATTCAATATTTACTCTTCTTTATAGAGGAACTGATGTTGAGTTAATCTATTAGGATTTTGTTAAAATTAATCCTTTAAGGGGCCACATCTGTGTTGGATCGGATGATATGGAGCGCACTGAGTGATTTCTTTGAACATAATATACATTAGTTGTGTTGGTTTAGTTAGTAGAAAGCGTTACAATCGTAAAAAGACTCTTTCTTGTCCAGTTTACATGTTGTATTCTTCAGTTATTTTTCTTACTATCATTGTACATAATTTATTTTTTTTAGTCCCATTGTGGTTGGTCGTCTGTCAGGTTCGGTGTTGTAAATAAATCTATATTTTCTATTTCATTTTTTTTCTCTTCTTTTCTGTATGTTATTATCCACCACCAGCCTGCTAGTTTTCGTTGTCCTTATTGACGCTTCTGTTTTCTTCATCCATCAACTGTGTCATGAATATCAGATATTTGCTGTATAGTTAGTAATTCGTACACATACTGCCGTTTGCAGAACAGCTTACCTTGTATAAATATAGTGTCATTTTTTTTTCCTGGTTTGGGTAACCTCAATTTAAGTCGAATAGAAGATGGCAAGTCTTAAAGACTTTATTGATATGGGAAAACAGTTGTGCAAAACAGGCCTTGAACTGGAAACATGGGCAGTGGAACAGTTCAAAGAGGCAGAAATAAAGCGAAAAAGGACGAGGAACGAAAAGAAAGATATGATGAAAGACTGTTAAAGAAAATGGAATTTGAGGCAACTACTAAAAAAAAGGAAGTTGAGGCAACTACCAAACAAAAGGAAGTTGAGGCAACTACCAAAGAAAAGGAAGTTGAAGCAACTACCAAACAAAGGGAAGTTGAGGTGAAACAAAGAGAAGTTGAGGAAGCTACCAAACAAATGGAAATTGAAAAGGAAAAGGCTATTGCTTTAAAGAAATTAGAATTGGAAACTTCTAATCATGAGTCCTATAGTAGAGAGTCCTCGGGGAAAGAACCATTACTTACATATAAGTTAAGGTTACCAAATTTTTCGGACTCCTTCGACTTGATCGACGTGTACCTAGAACGCTTTGAAGGAAAGATGATATCACTAAAGATAAAGAAAGAACAATGGAGTTCCATGTTATGCAACCTGCTCACTGGCCAGGCGTTGCTAACTTATTTTATTACCTGTAGATGACCGGCTCAACTATGATGTTGTGAAAGAAGCATTGCTTCGCAAATACCGTCTGACTTCACATGGTTATTCTCTGCGTTTTAAAAACGATAAACCCAGTAAAGATCAGGATTTTGGCGACTTCATTGCTAAAATAATACTAGCATTTACACGCTGGATAGATCTATCTGGGACCAGTAAAGATGTTGAAGGCCTCAAAGATCACATCTCGAGAGATAAAGTCCTCTCGGCCTGTAGTTCGGACTTAGTTGCATTCTTTCAAGAACGTGACCCGAAGAATCTTGACACCATGTTAGAGCTAAGGAGGCAGTACATGACTGCCCATCCTGGAAGGTCAGTACATAAACAGATGGAACCTGATAATTTTCCGGTAGGTTCTGCAAGGGAATTAAACAATGCACCATATCGTAGACCGCGATTTGATAATGTAAACAGACAATATAACAGGAGATCGAGATTTGATAGGACATTTAACCACGATTTCAGACCGCGTTATTCCCCACCCAAACGTTTTCCTCAGCGTAGGTCAGATAGCTCTAAATGGGTTTGTCGTAGCTGCGGTTCCTGGCGCCACACATCCAAATTTTGTGACAAATCAGGTCCAAGCCCTACTAACACACCACCATCCAGCGCAAAGGGAAGTCCTAGGAAAAACTACCACCGTGAAGCTCACTGTTACCTGTGTAACGCGACGGATCATTTCCAAAAATAATGTCCGACCGGAAGACAGAGCATGCAAACGCTACATCGGTATTGGAAACATTTAACAGTGAAGATTGTCTAGGTTGTAAGCCTTTATTTGAACCTAATGGTAAGCCGATACTGATCTGTGGTCACGCTCTGACTGTGCTTTTATCGATTGAGGAAGGTGGCACTTTGACTTTACACCGAGGGTTGGTAGCCGGTAAATTAGTAAGTGTGATACGAGACACTGGATGCACGACGATTGGAGTGAGACGTTCATGCATTGACGAGTCGTGTCTCGTCGGAAAAACTGATAGATGCGTTACATTTGAAGGCAGAGTAAGGTACTACCCTCTAGCGATTATCGAAATAGATACCCCTTTCACATCAGGTAAAGTTCGCGCGTGCGTCCTCGACTCTTCCGTCGCAGATTTAATTATAGGCAATTTACTGACAGTGCAGAACTGCACACAACAGGATATAGATGACTGGATTCAACAACACTCACTTGTATCAAACGCAGTCACTACTAGGGCACAGTAAAAGGATGAGGATCAACAGGCGGATAAGGATCCGGTACTGTTGCTTGATAAGAGGGCTGCTGGCCCAAACACAGATCCTGAGGCTCGTTGTGCGTCTTTTGAAGAACAGCAGCGTGCTGACTTATCTCTACGACCTTTGTTCGATTTTGCTGAGAAGGCTGATATTAAACACACTAAATCAGCGAAATTTTGGTTTCAATTGAAGAGTGAAGTGCTAACCAGATGTTTTGCTAAAGGTCATTCTCTAGTGCGGCAAATTGTCTTGCCCAGTTCACTTAGGACAGTGGTGCTTAAAAGCGCATATGACTGCCCGTTCGCAGGACACATGGGAATAGCTAGAACCAAAAATAGGTTATTATCACAGTTCTAATGGCCAGGTTATAATAAAGACATTCTGGCATATTGTCGTTCGTGCGGGGTGTGCCAAAGTACTTTTCCCTAAGGCAGGGTCCCAAAAGCACCGTTGCATGTTACGGACATATCTAGTAGACCATTTAAGAAATTGGCAGTAGACATTGTAGGTCCCTGTTGCGCACATATTCTTTTGTATGGAATTATGCGACGCACGGATTACTGTAGGTAGGTAGACATACAAATGTATTGTATGACTATTTGATAGGAACAGTATTTATTTTGAAATGCTCTCATGGTCAAAGTTATATCACCCATGATTAATTGATACTTTTGTTGTGTGGGTGATCTCTCTTGAATATCGATTTGGCGGATGGATCTAGACTCCGTTGATCTATTCTTTGTTCGGACAGAAAACAGATTATTCTTGCTTAGGTTTATGCAGGGATGTTTATGGTCCGAGTCTATGTTTACTCAGTGTCTGTTGGAGACGATTCGGTCTTATATCGGGTTATCTTTGTATGTCTATGTCGGACTATTTTCCTTGTACTATATTTTGGGGTCAGGTGCTTTTCGGCGCATGAAGATACGTTAGAGAGTTCTTCGGTGATGTAGGAGCCTATGGCGGGAAGTCATGTCTTAGACCTGCCCAAAGTTTGTGATCTCTTTTGATTATGGGAACGAAGATAATTTCTTCTGGGATGGTTAAATCCATGAGTTCCCTAGTGTTCGATCCATAACGCGAGGAGAAGAGCGTTTCTGTGTTTGCTAGTGGTTTTTTTCTATGCCAAGGTAAAGAACAGTTTACCGAACTTTTTCCATTCCTAGGCTTAATATGGGCAGACAGCTACATGAATTGAACCATGTCAGTATGTCGGAACGACATGTTATCTAGCAGCACTGATTATGTATATATGCAGCAACTATGAGGAAAGAATATGCTAAATGTAATAGAAACAGTCATGTTCATGAACAGCATCTTTATTGAAGCTTCATTGTGCATCATTATCGTGAGCGAGGCTCACAAGACTAGAAGCCATTTTGGAATGCTATTTATTGTTGATCACTTACCAGAGAACAGGGACGCCCTTATTATCAGGTGATGATAAAGCGATCATACTTATGAAAGAAAAACCTACTATGGGTAGTTTAACGTTTTCTCAGGAAATATTGGCTGAACTGTATTTAACGGAATCTTCGCTAGAGTGCAAGTTACGTTTATGCTAAAGAGGTTTGGTCTAGGAATCAGGTTGGAACCTTGTATATTAACTGACATGATCAGTCAGTAAGGCCTGATAAACATTTATATAGATATGGAACTCTGAATGCTTGTATACTGACGTTCCATTGTGATTTTCCTCAACATGAATGCCAATTTATTATTGTACACCGTGGGTCAACAATATGCTATTGATGTCGACCTGTGTGCCTGTAACTGTACCTGTTCTGACCAAGTGTGTGCGTCAAATTAAACTATTGAAACGTCCACAGCTAGTCTGCATCAGTAATTTCTAGATACGTATGAATGAGTGTTTGAACCTTCAGGCAGATCCACAGAACAGTCTACACATTCGCGTATTGACATTTATTGTAACACTCATTATCAACAATGCATGCTGGTCGGGGCGTCATTGTGTTCCAGGACAAGGTGACCTGTATGCCTGACACTGTGCCCGGTTATTAGAGTTGACCAGTTACACCAATACACCTTTACAACGTGCTCTGATATATACACAGTTACGGTGAAGCAAGTACCAGCGTTATCAATGTTGTGGCACTTCATCCAGCCACAATACAGTCGTTATCAATGTGGTAGGCCAGATTTCTGGGCTTAACCTGCACAGTGGACATTGCCAGAAGTTAACAGCTACTGATACCAGTTCGTTTCCCTGACGCCTGATACGACACACCAGCAGTGTTAGTCTACACTTGATTGACAGTTCCTCACGTGACCTATGAAGCGATTACTGTATCTAGGTCACCGCTTGTTGACATTTTTCTCCGTACAGGCATAATAAAACAGAACACTTGGATCAAGTGAATAGTTGACCGGGTTAGCAGGAAATGCAGTACTATTGAGAGGTGGATATATTTCATCAGTGGATCTTCTAGTGTGCTCAAAGAAAATTGAACAGTGTAATAGTTCAGTAAATAAATCTATTATTTAATAAAGTGGCAAGTTATTTTGATTAAAAAATTGAGTCTTCTCTACAACACTCTATCCATAACACATTCTATTCATGATATATATATATACATATTGTATGGTATATGTATTTATGTTTACATGTTATCTGTTTATATGTAATAGTTGTCTATATGTCTGCGGGCCTGGTTGGGAGGAGACTAGTATAAGGTATACCGAGTAATATTGGTCTTATATTAGCGTTCTGTAGGGGCAATTTTCTTAATTGAAAATTTGCTTGCAACATCTGTTGCTATTTTTGTTAGTTGTGATGAGGTGTTCGTTTCTTCGTTGGTTTTGTTAATAATTTTGTGTTCCTTAGTTTTGTTTGATCTGTTTGTATTTGTAGATCTCCCCTTTTCTGTCAATTTATTTCTATACACCATTTATATTTATACACTGTGGCGTTATTTGTCTTGTTAATTCCATTGCAGTTGTCGTCACAGATTCTGTGATTATTTTCATTGATTTCTCTATTTGACTTAGTTGATTTCTGCAATTGTTTTCATATTGTCTTTTATGCTTGTCCTTTGTTAATGTCTTTGGTTGACATATGATATGAGATAGTTGAGTACACGTATGTTATATTATAGACCAGTACTTTATTATTATTATTGTTGTACAAGGAAATATACAAGACCTTTGTAAGGCTTGTTTCCCACAGAGATTGGGATTGTGAGCTAATTAATCAAGTTCATTGAGAACTTGTTCCTGTTTACTTGGAGATAGATTACATTATTGTTTCAAGTGATTGCTATCATTATTAGACATCATGTCTACATTGGAACACTTTATTGAGTTAGGGAAATCCCTAGGCAAGACTGGAGATAAGTTGGAGGAGTATGCTACCACTCAATATGAAAAAGCACACAAATTGGAAATTGAGAAACTGAAAGCTGAGACTGACCAAAAGAACTTGCAGATGCAGGTGGAGGAAAGAAGATTCCAGAGTGAAGAAAAAAGATTAGACAGAGAAGCTGAACAAAGGAGATTAGAAGCTGAACAAAAAAGATTAGACAGAGAAGCTGAACAAAAAAGATTAGACAGAGAAGCTGAAGCTGAACAAAAAAGATTAGACAGAGAAGCTGAAGCTGAACAAAGGAGATTAGACAGAGAAGCCGAGGAGAGTAAGGCAAAAAGAGAACATGAGGAAAAACTATTTGCATTTGAATTAGAAAAATTGAGATTGACAAATATGAGTAATGTTAATCAGTCAAATGGTAACAGTGGTAAACCCTTTACTTACAAGGTCAAGGTACCAGCGTTCAATCCTTCCAGTGACGATATTACATTCTGGCTGGATCGTTTTGAACGCTCCTGTCGAGCTCATAATGTGGATAAATCACAGTATGCTAATCAATTGTCAGAAAATTTGAAAGGTGATTCTCTGACTAGTTTAAGTTTGGTTGAAGAGTCTGACAAGGATAATTATGAGGTTATTAGAGCAGAAGGATGCAAAAAAAAACCAGTTAACTGAGGAAGGTTACCGTATTTTGTTTAAGAAAATGGTACCTGAATCAGGGGTAGAATTCTCAGAATTCATTGCAAGGACACGTCTTACATTTAATCGTTGGATTGAGTTGTCCAAAACAGAAAAGACATATGAAGCCCTTATGGACTTGTTGCTCAGGGACAAGATTATGTCAAGTGTTAATAAACCCTTCTTGGAATTCCTACATGAGCGTAAACCCAAGACACTAAAAGAAATGCAAGAATATTGTGACCAATACGTCACTGCACACCCTGACATAACTCTTAGCAACACTAAGATTAAAGAAGGTATGCCAGTTGCATCAGCAACACCATACAACCCTAATTATTCACACAAATTTCAGGGACCACAAAACAAGTTTGGAAAAAAAAGGTAACCATAATAGTTATCAAAACCAAGGAAACCAATCATTTCAGGGTTCTTCTGCGAAGAACTGGAGACAAGCTGACAGCCCTCGATACAGAGGTGGTCATAATTATAGGCATTTCCGCAGAGGAAGTCATTATAGAAACTATCCAAGTTATCCATCATGGAGACAACAAGACCATAATTATAGAGATACTCATTATAATGAATATGATAATGGTAACCATGAGAATTATGACTCAAACCCAAATAGGGGTTACAATAGAGGGAATAATAATGATTACAGAGGCAATAATAATCGAGGTAGATCCCAATACAAAAAACATAAATCTCATTATCAGGCAAACTCTGCACAGCAAGAGTCACATGAAGCCTATAAACAGACTAAAGATAATAATGATGCTAATAATATGGCATGTTCCGCTTTTGATTTTGGGAGAGCATCTCAGTGCCCCCAATGCAAAACATTATTTGAACCAACTACGGTGTCCACTTTAAGTTGTGGCCATCCTCTTCCCGCTCTTCCTGCGTCAATCGCGCATGATGGAAGAGGTTCTCTTGTCTTGAATAGAGGTTTAGTTGATGGTACTCCAGTCGCAGTTCTTTTCGATTCGGGGTGCACCACCATTGGAGTGAGGCAGTCACTCGTAGATCCTTCTCGTGCCACTGGAAAAGTAGTCAAATGTGTAACATTTGGCGGCACCTTAGAGAAATACTCTACTGCTATCATTAGGATTGCTACTCCTTTCTTTACAGGAGATGTACACGCATGTCTTCTGCCGAATCCGATCGCTGATCTTATCATCGGTCGTATTCACGGAGTCAAAGAATGCACTCCGCAACAAATTTCCGTTTGGGAAAAACAAAATATGCAAACCGCTAATGCTGTAGTCACTAGAGCTCAAGCTCTTAATATGCCTCAAACTTCACCTACTGAAGATAATGAAGTGCATAACCAAGATGATCCCTTGGTAATTTCTCGTGAATCGTTTATAAAACAGCAAGAAGATGATCCGACTCTAAAGAAATTCTTCACTCTTGCAACAAAAGGTGATCCGAATAAAGATACAAAGCGTAAATCTTGGATTACAATGAAGAATGGCGTACTTGTACGTATGGTGCAAGACTCCACTAAGTCAAGTCATTCTCAAATTCTTGTGCCCAAAAATTTGAGAGTTAAAATTTTGCAACACGCACACGACTCTCAGTGTGCTGGACATATGGGTTTTTCCCGTACAAAGTCAAGAGTTCTTGCGGCTTTCTTTTGGCCTTTTGTGAACAAAGACATACGGATTTATTGTCGATCTTGTATAGTATGTCAAGAAGTCAAATCCAAAGGTCCACGCCATGCTGCACCTATTCAGGCTGCAGACATTCCTATTCGACCATTTCAGAAAATGGCGATAGACATCATTGGTCCATTTAAGATCAAATCTGCTAGAGGACATCAGTTTATCTTAACGTGTGTGGACATGTGCACACGTTGGCCAGAGGCTATCCCTCTGAAGAGCATTACCACTGCTGATATTGCAGATGCTCTTTGGCTTATATTTTCTCGTCTGGGATTCCCGGAGAAATATTATCAGATCATAGCACCCAACTAATATCGGATATCATGTCTCAAGTAATGTCTACCCTACAGATAGAGAGATCTTTGAGTAGTATCTATCATCCTGTGTCCAATGGGATGGTCGAACGGCTAAATAGAACACTTAAGAACTTATTAGGGAAGATAACTGAGGATCATCCTCAAGATTGGGACAGGGTTTTACCCGCGGCCCTCTTCGCTTACAGAGAGGTCCCCAATGAACATACAGGATTTTCTCCCTTTGAACTTGTCTTTGGCGCGCGACTGCGCGGCCCCATGTCTTTGCTTCATGATCTCATAACCGCTGATAATATTACCGATGACACAAAATCTTCTTACGAATATGTCATCGCGCTGAGGCAAAAGATTATCGAAGCATGCAAATTGGCAACTTCTTCTTCTGAATTTGCTAAACAGAAGGCAAGACAATTTGCCAATAAGAAAAGAACCTTACGACAACTTTGTCCTGGTGACAAAGCATTTGTTTTGCTACCTTGTAGGGAAAACAGACTTCTTATTTCTTGGAAAGGTCCGTACGATATAATCTCGAAAACTTCCGATGTTGACTACATTGTCGATATTGATGGAAAGCATAAAACCTTCCACATCAATATGCTTACGGAATTCCATGAACGTCCGGATTATTTACAGCCTATTTTCCAGGCAACGGACGATTCACCAGTCCAACATGGTCATTACTCATCACTGTCTGTAATACAGGATGAGGAAACAAGTTTTTCGGATGTTAATCTTCCGCTTCCGATGATTCCACTTCATTCTAGTGAATCCTGGAAAAATGTTACTGTTTCTCCCGATTTATCTCTAGGAGAACAGCGACAAGTTTCGGCTATGTTACAAACATTTCAGGATGTCCTTACTGACATTCCTGGACAAACTCATGTCATTGAACATGACATTATTCTAACTGACCATAATCCTATTAGAGTCAGACCTTATCCTATTCCTATACATTTTCAAGCACAGGTTGAGAAGGAGTTGGATGAGATGATAGATTTAAAAATAATTGAACCATCCACTTCTGCGTATTCTTCGCCGATGGTTATTGTTCGGAAAAAAGACAATAACATACGTCTTTGCGTTGACTATCGCAAATTGAATCAAGTCACGAAGTTTGATGCTGAACCTATGCCTTTACTAGAAGAGCTACTTACTAGGCTTTCTAAATCTCATTTTTTCACTAAACTAGATTTGTCCAAAGGATATTGGCAAGTTCCTCTATCTGAACGCGCCAAACCTTTTACTGCTTTTTCTACGCCTAGAGGCCTTTTTCAATGGAATTTCATGCCTTTCGGCCTTATGAACGCACCAGCTACATTCGTACGCATGATGCGTCGAATTCTATCTTATCGGTCAGATGTCATCGCGTATCTAGACGACATCTGTCTTTTCAGCGATACTTGGGAAGATCACTATTCGGGGTTAGTTGAATTACTATCTACTCTACGCGAGTATAACCTGACAGCGAAACTCTCTAAAGCCTATATTGGTTTCAGCGAAATTGCTTTCTTAGGTCACGGTGTCGGTCATGGTTTCCTAAAGACAGAGGACCATAATTCAAGTAAAATACTTAACATTTCTATTCCTAAGACTAAAAAGCAAGTGCGAAGTCTCTTAGGTCTCATACAATTTTATGGACGATTCATTCCGAATCTGTCCTCGATCATGGCACCTCTTTCTTCCTTGCTAAAGAAAAGGTCTCCTAATATAGTCCATTGGACTCAAGAATGTCAATCCTCTTTGGATAAGATCAAAACTATGTTTTCTACTGCACCTATTTTAGTGTTACCTACTAAAGATAAGACATTTGTTCTCCGTAGTGACGCTTCATCCACAGGGATTGGAGCGGCACTAATGCAAGAGTACTCTGAAACTCTGCATCCTGTGATGTATATTTCTCGAAAACTAAATGCCGCAGAGAAGAATTACTCGGTCCTAGACCGTGAATTATTGGCTATGGTTTGGTCAATTCTTAAACTTCAAAGATTTCTTCTTGGCGCGCATTTCATTGTAGAAACTGACCAGAAAGCTCTTACAGCTATTCAAAGTAAAAATCTGAAGAGCGCGAGATCAACGCGATACGCGATTGCTCTTCAGCATTTTCATTTTTCGGTGCGAGCTATCCGTGGTTCAGAAAATGTGATTCCAGACATTTTGTCTAGATGCCCACATGATTCCACCTAGCTGTTAGATCCTCAGATTTCTAACAGGTTTAACTCTACTACAGTTTTTTTTCTCTCTATATTAAAATTTGTTCACATATGTAATGTATGATATATTGATTGTATCACTACTTAGCTGTTCATTGATGTATATTCACCGCCGGGTTTTTAATGTTTTCTTCTTTGGTAATCATGAACTTAAGATATCTAAAATTAAATTATTGGATAAACTATTGTATAAATTGTGGCATTGTCAGTAGTGTAGTAGGCGTTGGTGACACCTCTCTGGAAATATTTATACTTAGAGAAATACTTTCTCTGAGATCTTGAGATATATTCTCACTTGTCGTTTCATATGACGACTTAGCCTCACATTAGGCGTTATATTTGTTTGGAATGCTTATCATCTGCGCATTGTTATTCGTGCGTTGTGAGCCAATTGTATGTTGCTCTTAGATGCATTTAAAAAAAAATGTTCCATTTTTTTCCCGGGGGGTGTGGTAATCTGTTGCGCACATATTCTTTTGTATGGAATTATGCGACGCACGGATTACTGTAGGTAGGTAGGCATACAAATGTATTGTATGACTATTTGATATGAACAGTATTTATTTTGAAATGCTCTCATGGTCAAAGTTATATCACCCATGATTAATTGATACTTTTGTTGTGTGGGTGATCTCTCTTGAATATCGATTTGGTGGATGGATCTAGACTCCGTTGATCTATTCTTTGTTCGGACAGAAAACAGATTATTCTTGCTTAGGTTTATGCAGGGATGTTTATGGTCCGAGTCTATGTTTACTCAGTGTCTGTTGGAGACGATTCGGTCTTATATCGGGTTATCTTTGTATGTCTATGTCGGACTATTTTTTTTTGTACTATATTTTGGGGTCAGGTGCTTTTCGGCGCATGAAGATACGTTAGAGAGTTCTTCGGTGATGTAGGAGCCTATGGCGGGAAGTCATGTCTTAGACCTGCCCAAAGTTTGTGATCTCTTTTGATTATGGGAACGAAGATAATTTCTTCTGGGATGGTTAAATCCATGAGTTCCCTAGTGTTCATTCCATAACGCGAGGAGAAGAGCGTGTCTGTGTTTGCTAGTGGTTTTTTCCTATGCCAAGGTAAAGAACTGTTTACCGAACTTTTTCCATGCCTAGGCTTAATATGGGCAGACAGCTACATGAATTGAACCATGTCAGTATGTCGGAACGACATGTTATCTAGCAGCACTGATTATGTATATATGCAGCAACTATGAGGAAAGAATATGCTGAATGTTATAGAAACAGTTATGTTCATGAACTGCATCTTTATTGAAGCTTCATTGTGCATCATTATCGTGAGCGAGGCTCACAAGACTAGAAGCCATTTTGGAATGCTATTTATTGTTGATCACTTACCAGAGAACAGGGACGCCCTTATTATCAGGTGATGATAAAGAGATCCTACTTATGAAAGGAAAACCTACTATTGGTAGTTTAACGTTTTCTCAGGAAATATTGGCTGAACTGTATTTAACGGAATCTTCGCTAGAGTGCAAGTTACGTTTATGCTAAAGAGGTTCGGTCTAGGAATCAGGTTGGAACCTTGTATATTAACTGACATGATCAGTCAGTAAGGCCTGATGAATATTTATATAAGATATGGAACTCTGAATGCTTGTATACTGACGTTCCATTGTGATTTTCCTCAACATGAATGCCAATTTATTATTGTACACCGTGGGTCAACAATATGCTATTGATGTCGACCTGTGTGCCTGTAACTGTACCTGTTCTGTCCAAGTGTGTGCGTCAAATTAAACTATTGAAACGTCCACAGCTAGTCTGCATCAGTAATTTCTAGATACGTATGAATGAGTGTTTGAACCTTCAGTCAACTCCACAGAACAGTCTACACATTCGCGTATTGACATTTATTGTAACACTCATTATCAACAATGTATGCTTGTCGGGGCCTCATTGTGTTCCAGGACAAGGTGACCTGTATGCCTGACACTGTGCCCGGTTATTAGAGTTGACCAGTTACACCAATACACCTTTACAACGTGCTCTGATATATACACAGTTACGGTGAAGCAAGTACCAGCGTTATCAATGTTGTGGCACTTTATCCAGCCACAATACAGTCGTTATCAGTCCCCTTCCCAGAATGTCTGACAGAGGACATCGCTACATTCTTACTGTGGTAGATCTTTGCTCTAGATGGCCAGAGGCTGTCCCTATGAAAGTAATTACTTCCGCGGCCGTAATAGAAGCTCTCCAAATGTTATTCAGTAGGTTCGGGTTTCCGGATGAAATATTATCCGATAGAGGAACGCAGTTTACATCAGACGTGTTGAAAGAGGTATGCAAAATGCTAAATATTAAACAGTCATTCACAACTCCGTATCATCCACAAACAAATGGCACTTGCGAGCGATTCAACGGATCGTTGAAGCGTATGCTAGGAAAGGTGACGACAGAGTCACCCACAGAGTGGGAAATATACTTACCAGCCGTGCTTTTTGCTTATAGAGAAGCACCGCAGGAAAGTACGGGGTTCTCACCATTCGAACTTATATATGGAGCTAATCCTCGTGGCCCCAAGAGTCTGTTGAAGGATTTGTTCATCGGTAAATACCCCAACGAGGAGGTGAAATCTTCATACGAATTAGTAGTCAGTCTGCGAGAGCGCATCGTGAGATCAAATCAGATTGCAGGCGACTCATTGAGTGTAGCGGGAGCTAGGTATCGAGCTTATACTGACGTAGATTATATGATTGAAGTGAAGGGGAAGGAAAAAATATTATATGTCAACATGTTAAGACCCCACTATGAACGTCCTGAGTCCCTCCAGAATATTGCGGAAGCCGTTCTCAAGGATACGCAGGAAATTGCATGTTCTGCAGTGGTGACGGAAAAAGGCTGCGATGGGGAGGATATCCATCTCCAGTTGTCTCTTCTCCCCTTACAACAGTCAGAGTCATGGAAGAATGTAGAGATATGCAACTCCGTTCCTCTCGATCAACAACGGCAACTTCAAGCATTACTTCGGGACTATGCTGATGTGCTGACGGATAAACCAGGCAGGACAACACTGATAAATCACGACATCAAATTGTTAGATGATCGCCCCATCAGGCTGAAACCATACCCGCTACCTCTCCATTATAAGGCAGCAGTGGAAAGAGAGATAGACGAAATGCTCCACTTTGGGATTATTGAACCTTCTGAGTCCCCATATGCATTCCCGTTAGTGATTGTTAGGAAAAAAGACAACTCGTTACGTATCTGCATTGACTTTAGGCGCCTAAACGCGATTACAATAACAGACGCAGAACCTATACCAAATCAGGATGACCTGTTAGCACAAATGTCAAAAGCTCAGTTCTTTAGTAAGTTCGACCTGTCTAAAGGATACTGGCAAGTGCCTCTGATGGAATCGGCAAAACCTCTGACAGCTTTTGTCACGCCAAAAGGTCTGTTCCAGTGGAACTATATGTGCTTTGGGCTTGTTAATGCCCCAGCGACATTCGTGCGTATGATGAGAAAGCTACTCGGCGACAGGCCTGATGTAGTCACTTACTTAGACGATATTTGCCTCTTTACTAATTCTTGGGAGCAGCATGTCCGGGGACTGTCATCAATTCTGGCATGTCTTAGACTGCATAATCTAACAGCTAGGCCCACAAAAGTAAAAATCTGTTCCATGAACTTGGTTTTCTAGGATATAGAGTAGGTGGGGGAATGCTCAAACCAGAAGACACTACTGTAACGAAGATTATGAATCTCCAAGCTCCTACTAGCAAAAAACAAGTACGCAGTCTCTTGGGGTTGATTAATTTTTACCATAGATTCATCCCCCAGTTCTCATCATTGTCTGCCACTCTCTCCTCTTTAACATGCAAAAGTATGCAAAATAGAGTGGTATGGACGGATGAGTGCGATGTTGCATTAAAAATGATAAAATGTATTTTTTTCCAAACAACCAATTTTGATGCTACCTGACGTACATCTTCCATTTGTCCTCAGGACAGATGCGTCCTCTGTTGGCATAGGATGATGCCTAATGCAAGAACACCAAAACACTCTGCATCCGGTCTTATATACGAGTCGGAAATTATTACTAGCAGAGACCAGATATGCTACCATCGAAAGAGAATGCCTCGCCATAGTGTGGTGTGTTGCGAAGCTTTCCAAGTATCTGATGGGATCTCATTTTTTTCTTAACTTACTTAGTCGTTCCCCTTCTACCGTGAGGTGTAGAGGTTTGGAAGAGAGAGCGCCAGACTATCCTATCGGCTGTCTTCCTCCTGGCCTGGTTCCATTCTAGTCCTCGATCCTTCAAAGATTGTCTAATGTTGTCCTCCCAGCGGACTCTAGGTCGTCCTCGGTGTCTGGATCCTTTGCTCTTTTTCTTAACACAGATCATAAACCTTTAGCATATATGAAAACTGCAAAATCGCCAAACAGCCGGTTAACAAGATGGTACCTACTGTTACAACAATATGACTTTTCTGTAATACCTCTTGAGGTAAAATCCAATGTGTTGGCGGATGCTTTATCCCGGCTATAGCTGATAGTATGTTCATAGATAGAATTTTCATGAAACAATTTTGGATAATATTATGTTATGCTAATTTACCTGTAACTAGATGTAATCCACTCGTTTATTGTTCCAGACATTTGCCTTACTCTATGAGAAAACTGTGTTTTCTTCTGGAGAATGGGATAGATGTCACATGATGATGATGATATCAGTGTAATGTAGATGTCACATGATGATGATGTTGTCACTATAATACAGTCATCGAGCATATATCGTAATGATGATGATGATTTCACGTTAATACAATTATCAAACATATATTGCATTGAGGATGATGATGATTACGCTGATGATGATGATGATTATGGTTAGTGGGTGTGTGTGTAAGCAAATGATAAAGTGAGAGAGGTTGTTTGCGTGAACAGTACATGACGTAGGCCTGTGTGTATGTTAAGTGCGAATGAAAAGCGGTCAGTCGGGTTTTACGTGAGTGTGTCTAGTGCGAGACTTTGGGTCAAAACACGGGAGAACAGTGCAGTGTGCGAGGTAGTCAGTTGTTGACTGAAATGAAGACTGGAAGGTTGCTTGTAGAGCAAAAAAAGATGGCTAGTTGTGATCGCAGAATCTTGTTGTTTAATTCTGAAGGAAGAATTAAGAATTATTACCTTGGATATTTGGATTTCATATCATATTTGTGTTTCATGACATTTCCGTAATACAGTGTTCAGTTTGGGACTAAATTTCGGTGTTGATTGGTTTATTCAGGAATGGATGTGTTAAGTATGGTGTAAGAAGATAGTAAGCACCTTCAGAATTAATTATTGCGACAGCATGCATCTGTACAGCATGTGTCAATCATATAACACAATCTCAGGAATATCGTTAGAAGCTACTAACCTGAGGTTGTGTATGACAGACAACATTATCATATAACACAATCTCAGGAATATCAGTAGAAGCTACTAACATTAGGTTGTGTATGACAGACAACATTATCATATAACACAATCTCAGGAATATCGTTAAAACCTACTAACATGAGATTGTGTATGGCAGACAACATTACCATATAACACATTCTCAGAAATATCGTTAGAAGCTACAAACATGAGCTTGTGTATGGCAGGCAACATTATCTTATAACACAATCTCAGGAATATCGTTAGAAGCTACTAACATGAGGTTGTGTATGGAGGTGACAACATTATCATATAACACAATCTCAGGAATATCGTTAGAAGCTACTAACATGAGGTTGTATATGGCAGACAACATTATTATATAACAATCTCAGGAATATCGTTAGAAGCTACTTACATTAGACTGTGTATGGCAGACAACTTTATCATATAACACAACCTCAGGAATATCGTTAGAATGTACTAACATGAAGTTGTGTATGCAGACAACATTATCATATAACACAATCTCAGGAATATCGTTAGAAGCTACTAACATGAGGTTGTGTATGGCAGACAACATTACCATATAAAACAATCTCAGGAATTTCGTTAGAAGCTACTAACATGAGGTTGTGTATGGCAGACAACATTATCATATAAAACAATCTCAGGAATATTGTTAGAAGCTACTAACACGAGGTTGTGTATGGCAGACCACATTATCATATAAACAATCTCAGTAATATCGTTAGAAGCTACTAACATGAGGTTGTGTATGACTGACAATATTTTCTTATAAAACAATCTCAGGAATATCGTTAGAAGCTACTAACATGAGGTTGTGTATGACAGACAACATTATCATATAACACAATGTTGCGTACGTTTTACCTAAGGGGGTAGTCTTCGGTCCTGCCAATGTACGCACCAGTCTTGATATAGTTATATTATTTGTGCGTACGTTTTATTCACGCACCGACGTGCACAATGCAGAGTATGAGTTGCTCTTTGCGCACGGGTAACCTAGTGGAGGATTATGACGTCAGCTGTTGTAAGGGCAAGATGGGCTCTCTCTCTGCCCATATGTTATTATTTTGATTCTGAACAATTCGATGGAAGAATTGTTATAAAGGATTTTGTTGGGTCTTCAGGGTGAAGCCAACATGCAGTTCAATACGTAAGTTTCGTTTGAACCTTCATGTATATTAATACGTCTATGAATAAAGTGGAACAGATGATCATCACTGGATTCTAGCGGGAATCCATATGTTACTGGATTCCTAGAATGGAACAGTTGAGATCTTTACTTCACTGTAATATTTCGTAGTGGGAAGTCCTACGAGTAAAGGATAACTATTTGATCATATCTTGAATATTGGATATTTTGTATACCTATGCCAAGGTCGTGGCATATTTTGTAGGAGAGGTTAGTCAACAGAAGTCGCTAACCTGATTGTATTTTCGTGTAGGACTTTTATGGATTATATCAAACTGTATAGATTATTGTAAGGAAAAAGTCTGGGATTTAAACAAATATTATATGGAAGTGTCATCCATGAGCATGAATCCGTTTACTGTTACAGACGTCCTTGGAACAAGGTTAACGGACATTACCTTAATGTATCTCAAATGACAACTGTTTGGGAATCCTAGTCACTTGGATAGAAAAGGTCTTGATTGATAAAGAAATCTACAGGAATGTATTATTATCAACAGTAAATATTATTATGATGCTCTCATCGTTTGTCTTGATCGTGTCGTTGATTGCCGTTTGTCATTCGTCAATAAACCTGAATAACTTTTACCAACGAGTTGATTATAGTCATGAATTGGCCAATTGCCTACCACTCGTTGGAATTTGATTGAATAACCTTTTGACAATTTTTCATTGAAACCATTCGCGTGTCTAAGCTAGTCATTGATGCATCTACCACTAGCATACCGTTTCTATCAACTACCATCACAAAATAACCCAACACACAATCTCAGGAATATTGGTAGAAGCTACTAACATGAGGTTGTGTATGGCTGACAACATTTTCATATAACACAATCTCAGGAATATCGTTAAAAGCTACTAACATGATGTTGTGTATGGCAGAAAACATTATCATATAAAACAACCTCAGGAATATCTTTAGAAGCTACTAACATGAGGTTGTATATTCATAACCCTCCCCTCCCAAAGGAGCATAGGCCTTCAACAAACACATACCAAGTCCTCCTGTTACGTGCCATCATCTCAACGTCTTTACACGTTTTCCTTATCATTTTCACCTCTGTTTCCAGCTCTCTTCTCCATGTGCTTCTTGGTCTATGGAAGTTTCTGCTTAATCACTGATAAGGCACGGGTGCGTCTCCGCCAAGGTTGTAAAACTGACGAATTTTGTGTGTGTGCTCAAGCAACAGATAAGACATCACTTTAGCGAAAGTAATAATTTGTTACATTTTACACACATTGTCGTGTGAGGTTACCGACCTGTTTGTGAGTTGGTACACAGGGCAATCGGATGTTTACCACCCATTGTCAGAAAAGTAATGCTTAAAATGTTGCACAAGATGTATAATGCCAAATATTCAAAGCAGATTGGCTGATCATTTGAGCCCCATAACAAACAGAGTGGGGTAAATGAAAATAACTGACACATTTCAGTGGTTTTTTTAATTTGTGAGATTCACGCTTGCCAAAGACACCAGACGTGCCAGTTAGAATTCATAATTTCCATTCATTAGACTGGATACATTTTATTAGAGTACTCATCAGGACTTATAATACAGCCCAGGAAATCTATCATTTTAAAAACGTAAGCCGCTGTCTGAGGAAACTGAAGGAAACACCCAAAGTCAGAGAGTGAATGTTTTAATTAACGACACCCCAGTCGCGTGTAAGAGGCCAATTCAAGTCTCTTTTATTCATCTGAGCAAAACGTCTGTGAGCCAATATTGGCATAAATTGTGATTTTATATTTTGTATTTCTAACATGGGAACTAACATATATACATATATATTACCATGTGAATTTTAATGTGTGAAAATTGCAAGGAATGTCCCAGTCATTTGAGGCTGGCAACCTCAGTATCTAGAATGATGATTCAAGAACTACCACTGCACGGGATTGTGATTGCTTTATTGCTAGTCTCGCAAAGACAACTAAAAGCATTAAGTAGTCCCGAGTTCCATAGGGAGGAAAAGATGAAAGAAATGATGTACAGTCTAAGTATAATACTTACAGTTTCCAATCAGTGTAAATGAAAACGAAAACATATGCACTTTAAAATGTATGAAAGTTTCCAACTGTTCACATCAGTGTAAACATATTCAATGTAAATAGTGAACACTTTTCAATCAGTGGAAATGTAAATGTAAACAAATTATTTCTGTACTATAAACCTTTTCATTTAAATGTAATATGAAGCTAAAGCTATTCAATTTAAATGTAAAAGAAAGTTTTATCTGCCAAGAGTAATCTTGTGCAAAGGTAGACACCTTTGAAGCCCATATTAGATACTATTGAGTTTTGGCCACTGTTGGACCACTCATGCAAAGCAGGGGAGGCAATACCGTCACAAGAATGTTCTACAGACAAGGGTAGTGGGGAAAAAAGATCATTACCACTATGACACACTAACTCGCGGTTGGATTGGGATGGAAGTGCTAAAATAAATCACTTCTGATAGGAAATTTTATATATTAGACAGAAATAAAACTCGACTATAGTACTGGAAACCACGAGTCCTATGAACCTAGATACAAACTAACATTGGGATTATATTTAAAGTAATACCCCGACCACCTAGAAGACGGCCTTTTAAATCCCGTAGCCCGACATTCGGGGTAAGTTGTAATTACATTTTTACATTAAACATACGTAAATTACTTGTGGGTGTACAGGTTCATCCGAGGCTAAAACCTCAGCATATGATTCATGGATCGCCACTGCAAGGAGAAATGTATCACTTTCCAAAATGTGCACAAAATATTCCTTACCAGAGGCACGCTAAGTTAGGAGAAAATTGTGCAAATGAATTTGATGTTTTGATTGAAGGAGAATTTACCAGAAGACTTACTTTATCTAAAGCTGAAGTTTTCAAGTTGAAGCTTGTTGAAGAATTACAACGCTGTCACACAGGGTTTTTGAGATTATTAATAACTGTCATAGTGGTGCGAGAATGATTGTTTAAATTATTTTCTAATACAATAAATAGACTGACAACACACACGCTGTCAAGTAGGTAGAAACTACACATCAAACCCCAACTCCGACAACTGACTGCAGAGATTACAGTTATATAACTACGGGTATAAAAATAAAGCAGACAGTCCACCAACAAAGAAACACAAGCGTAGAACAAGAGAGACAGTTTATCACTGACATATCAAATAAAACAACACAGTCAAACAATAAACAATACAAAGACATAATTACTTATTGCTATTTTAGACACCATTTCAAATCATCATTGACAAAGTCATAAATCAGCTGAAGTTAAGTAAGACAACACTATCGGCAGACACAAGAGGAAACAAAAAACACACGTCGGTACACTATCAATAATAGATATAGAGGTAAAATCATTACACTTAAAAAATATAAATAAATAAGTATGTGGCTTGAATAAGCAGCAACAAACGAATAAACTTACGACATGACGACCAGACAGTCAACAAGCGGTCATAGAAATATACCTTTTCATGGCTAATATATTGACCTGTCACATTGTTATAAACATGTACGTACACAATATACCCCACTTATAAACGAGATATCACACCTCTTGTCAGGTTTTGACGGGATGTCGAATCTCGGAAATAAGTGAAAAAAAAATTTACCATGTGATACTTTAAGCAGCAGAGATAATAAAGTTAGGGGAAGGCATCCTATTTACTTCCAAAGGGGAACAATTTAACAATTAACACAAATCAAAATAAATAACACATTTTCATTATTTACTTAACTTTATCAATTCAATTTACAAAATTATAGAAGGCATAACGGATTCACTTATTTTTGTTAGTACATACTTTAAATTGTGAAAATGTTATTTTGTGTCTCATGTTTAGGGTAAAAAAACTTTCAATAATACGGAAATTGATACACATGTTAAAGTAATGAACACTTATATGCTCCATCACTTTCAATGATAATGAAATGAACCCAAAGTTGTTGCAGTCGCAGATGTGCACATCGAAATGTTTCATCGGCACCAAATAGCGCACTACGACAATCATTTAAACTCATTTTCTTACTTGGTCTGTCTTCTTCTACCCTGGAGGCCAGAGTGAATAAGCGTTATGGCGTCAGCCTCTAACTATAAAGGTACAGTATGTGTGCCTGTTACATGTATGTATTACATGTATGTCTGTTACATATGTGTCTGTTACATGAATGTCTATTACACGTATTTCGGTAACACGTATGTTTGGTACACGTATAGCTGTTACACAAATGTCTGTTACATTATTTTGAGATGTTTGGGTAGTGAAAATGTGAAATATCATTAGTGAAGCACTTAACACTTCTTGAATAATGTAACCAGACATATCTGATTCGTTTCTTGATGTTTCCTTGAATAACGTAACCAGACATATCTGATTCGTTTCTTGATGTTTGCTTGAATAATGTAACCAGACATATCTGATTCGTTTCTTGATGTTTGCTTGAATAATGTAACCAGACATATCTGATTCGTTTCTTGATGTTTGCTTGAATAATGTAACCAGACATATCTGATTCGTTTCTTTATGTTTGCTTGAATAATGTAACCAGACATATCTGATTCGTTTCTTGATGTTTGAAAAAATCAGATTTAAATATGGCCCTCGTGTAGACACGAGGAGACAGAGAAATAATTTGATTAACACAATCTCAGGAATATCGTTAGAAGCTACTAACATCAGGTTGTGTATGGTTGACAACATTATCATATAACACAATCTCAGGAATATCGTTAGAAGCTACTAACATGAAATTGTGTATGGCAAACAACATTATCATATAACACAATCTCAGGAATATCGTTAGAAGCTACTAATATGAGGTTGTGTATGGCAGACAATATTATCATATAACACAATCTCAGGAATATCTTTAGAAGCTATTAACATGAGGTTGTGTATGGCAGACAACATTATCATATAACACAATCTCAGGAATATCGTTAGAAGCTACTAACATGAGGTTGTGTATGGTTGACTTACTTACTTAGTCGTTCCCCTTCTACCGTGAGGTGTAGAGGTTTGGAAGAGAGAGCGCCAGACTATTCCATCGGCTGTCTTCCTCCTGGTCTGGTTCCATTCTAGTCCTCGATCCTTCAAAGATTGTCTAATGTTGTCCTCCCAGCGGACTCTGGGTCGTCCTCGGGGTCTGGATCGTTGGCTTTTTGTTTCCCATGCTTGTCGTGGTATCCGATCTTCTCCCATTCTGCAGACATGGCCTGACCATCTTAATTGGGACTGTTCTACTTGGGTCTGCAGGGGGTAGGATTTAAGGCCTTGACGTATTGTCTGGTTGCGTACCATGTCTCTTCTTGTTACTTCAACCACCTTCCTCAGATACCTCATTTCTGAGGTTTGGATCTGGCTTTTATGGGCTGCAGTCACCGCCGATGACTCGCATCCGCATGTCAAGACTGGGACACAGGTGGAGCGGCACAAGGCCATCCTCGCTCTCCCACCAACCCATCTATCGCTGAGGAATCCTCGATTCACGGCCTGAAAAAAGTCTCCCAGCTGCTGCCCTTCGAGTGGCCAACTCTTCTTCGATGCCTCCCTTTCGGTCTATAATAGCTACGAGGTATTCAAAGTGGTCGACCTGCTCCAGGACCTGCTCTCCCAGCCCAATCTGATGTTTTCTTTCTTCTCGTGATATCACCATGGATTTTGTTCCAGAGCTGCCCATGACCATCCCTCTCCTCTCCAGCCCCCCCCCCTTTCCAGTCCCGCAGGCCGGACCGGAGATGCGCCTCCGACCCAGCAACCAGGGCAACATCACCAGCAAATGCCAGCTCCGAAACACAGACCTGTCCCATCCTCCAGCACCCCACTGAATACTTTCTTGTTCTCTCCTTACGTCGGCGTCTGTGGCCTAATGGATATGAACGCAGTTTCATAATCCAGATATACCAGGTTCGAAACCTGCTGCAGGCGGTTTGGTAGCAGATCGCTTTGTGTGGATTTTTAACAATGGTATAAGCGCCGTACCGTTCAGAAAGCAATGGCAAACTACTGAATGAAAAAAAATTGCCTAGAAAAATCACAAACAGCCAATAAAAGCTGGGGTTGATTGCCACGTCCTGTAAAGGATAAGCAACTAACTTTTTTCTCTCCTTACATGCCTTGATGACATCGTCCATACGGAGTATGAAGAGGTAAGGTGATAGGATATCACCTTGTCTTACACCTGTGGTGGTCCTAAACTCTTCCGACTTATGGTTTGCTGTCCTCACATAATTTCTGCAAGACTTGTAGAAGCTCTGTATAGCATGAATCAGAGGTGCTGGAATATTCTTCCCTGCCAAACAGTCCCAAAGTTTGCTCCAGGGGACCCTGTCAAACGCCTTTTCCAGATCTATGAAACAAAGATGCATCTCACTCTTATACTCAAGGGCCTTTTCACTCAGCTGTCTGAGTGTGAAGATTAGGTCTTGAGTACTTCGGTTTGCTCGGAATCCGCACTGGACCTCATCCAATTGTGGCTCAGCTAGGCGTCGGAGTCTCTGCTCTAGGATTCTAGAGTAGATTTTACCAGGGACACTGAGAAGGGATATGCCTCTATGGTTTCCACACTGTCGATTGTCACCCTTTTTGAAAATTGGTGTTATGATGGCAATCTCCCAATCCTTTGGTATTGTCTTGTTGTACCACGCTGCCTGTAAAACCCTTAAGAGTAATAGGTCGCCTGATGCTCCCATGAACTTAACCATTTCTGGTGTTATACCATCATGCACTGCTGCTTTGCCCATCTTGATTTTCTCCAGTGCTGCCTTCAGTTCTTCCATCTTTATGTCATCTTCACCATCATTGGTTTTCTCTTCTGTGGTAGTGTTCATCATTTCTGATGCTTCACCATGCTCACCATCCAGGAGTTCTGAGAAATATTCTTTCCATCTTCCCATTACTTTCTTCGGGGCAGTAAGCAATTTGCCTTGCTTGTCCTTTATAAATTTGAGAGGGCATTGTTTTTCCTTCCTCGTGTTCTTTAGGGTTTTATAGAACAATTTATGGTTTTCTAGCGCAGCTTTTCTCCAAATTCTTCCTAGGACTTCTGTTTTGCTGCTAGCACCTTGTTCTTTGCTTCTGTTCTGAGTGTCACATATGTATGGCAGACAAAATTATCATATAACACAATCTCAGGAATATCGTTAAAAGCTACTAACATGAGGTTGTGTATGGAGGTGACAACATTATCATATAACACAATCTGAAGAATATCATTAAAAGCTACTAACATGCGGTTGTGTATGGCAGACAACCTTATCATATAACACAATCTCAGGAATATCGTTAGAAGCTACTAACATGAGGTTGTGTTTGGCAGACAACATTATCATGTAAAACAATCTCAGAAATATCGTTAGAAGCTACTAACATGAGGTTGTGTATGGCAGACAAAATTATCATATAACACAATCTCAGGAATATCGTTAAAAGCTACTAACATGAGGTTGTGTATTGCAGACAACCTTATCATATAACACAATCTCAGGAATATCGTTAGAAGCTACTAACATGAGGTTGTGTATGGAGGTGACAACATTATCATATAACACAATCTCAAGAATATCATTAAAAGCTACTAACATGCGGTATTGTATGGCAGACAACCTTATCATATAACACAATCTCAGGAATATCGTTAGAAGCTACTAACATGAGGTTGTGTATGGCAGACAACATTATCATGTAAAACAATCTCAGAAATATCGTTAGAAGCTACTAAAATGAGGTTGTGTATAGAGGTGACAACATTATCATATAACACAATCTCAGGAATATCGTTAGACGCTACTAACATGAGGTTGTGTATGGCAGACAACATTATCATATAAAACAATCTCATGAATATCGTTAGAAGCTGCTAACATGAGGTTGTGTGTGGCAGACAACATTATCTTATAACACAATTTCAGGAATATCGTTAGAAGCTACTAACATCAGGTTGTGTATGGCAGACAACATTATCATATAACACAATCTCAGGAATATCGTTAGAAGCTACTAACATGAGGTTGTGTATTGCAGACAACCTTATCATATACCACAATCTCAGGAATATCGTTAGAAGCTACTAATATGAGGTTGTGTATGGCAGACCACATTATCATATAACACAATCTCAGGAATATCGTTAGTAGCTACTAACATGAGGTTGTGTATGGCAGACAACATTATCATATAACACAATCTCAGGAATATCGTTAGAAGCTACTAACATGAGGTTGTGTATGGCAGACAACATTATCATATAACACAATCTCAGGAATATCGTTAGAAGCTACTAACATGAGGTTGTGTATGGAGGTGACAACATTATCATATCACAATCTCAGGAATATCGTTGGAAGCTACTAACATTAGGTTGTGTATAGAGGTGACAACATTATCATATAAAACAATCTCAGGAATATCGTTAGAAGCTACTAACATGAGGTAGTGTATGGCAGACAACATTATCATATAACACAACCTCAGGAATATCGTTAGAAGCTACTAACATGAGGTTGTGTATGGCAGACAACATTATCATATAACACAAACTCAGGAAGATCGTTAGAAGCTACTAACATGTTGTTGTGTATGGCAGACACCATTATCATATAAAACAATTTCAGGAATATCGTTAGAAGCTACTAGCATGAGGTTGTGTATGGCAGACAACATTATCATATAACACAATCTCAGGAATATCGTTAGAAGCTACTAACACGAGGTTGTGTATGTCTGACAACATTATCATATAACACAATCTCAAGAATATCGTTAGAAGCTACTAACATGAGGTTGTGTATGGCAGACAACATTATCATATAACACAATCTCAGGAATATCGTTAGAAGCTACTAACACGAGATTGTGTATGTCTGACAACATTATCATATAACACAATCTCAAGAATATCGTTAGAAGCTACTAACATGAGGTTGTGTATAGCAGACAACATTATCATATAACACAATCTCAGGAATATCGTTAGAAGCTACTAACATGAGGTTGTGTATGGCAGACTACATTATCATATAACACAATCTCAGGAATATCGTTAGAAGCTACTAACATGAGGTTTTGTATGATAGACAACATTATCATATAACACAATCTCAGGAATATCGCTAGAAGCTACTAACATGAGGTTGTGTATGGCAGACAACATTATCATATAACACAATCTCAGGAATATCGTTAGAAGCTACTAACATGAGGTTGTGTATGGCAGACAACATTATCATATAACACAATCTCAGGAATATCGTTAGAAGCTACTAACATGAGGTTGTGTATGGCAGACAACATTATCATATAACACAATCTAAGGAATATCGTTAGAAGCTACTAACATGAGGTTGTGTATGGCAGACAACATTATCATATAAAACAATCTCATGAATATCGTTAGAAGCTGCTAACATGAGGTTGTGTGTGGCAGACAACATTATCTTATAACACAATTTCAGGAATATCGTTAGAAGCTACTAACATCAGGTTGTGTATGGCAGACAACATTATCATATAACACAATCTCAGGAATATCGTTAGAAGCTACTAACATGAGGTTGTGTATTGCAGACAACCTTATCATATAACACAATCTCAGGAATATCGTTAGAAGCTACTAACATGAGGTTGTGTATGGCAGACAACATTATCATATAACACAATCTCAGGAATATCGTTAGAAGCTACTAACATGAGGTTGTGTATGGCAGACAACATTATCATATAAAACAATCTCAGGAATATCGTTAGAAGCTACTAACATGAGGTTGTGTATGGCAGACAACATTATCATATAACACAATCTCAGGAATATCGTTAGAAGCTACTAACATGAGGTTTTGTATGATAGACAACATTATCATATAACACAATCTCAGGAATATCGCTAGAAGCTACTAACATGAGGTTGTGTATGGCAGACAACATTATCATATAACACAATCTCAGGAATATCGTTAGAAGCTACTAACATGAGGTTGTGTATGGCAGACAACATTATCATATAACACAATCTCAGGAATATCGTTAGAAGCTACTAACATGAGGTTGTGTATGGAGGTGACACCATTATCATATAACACAATCTCAGGAATATCGTTAGAAGCTACTAACATGAGGTTGTGTATGGCAGACAACATTATCATATAAAACAATCTCATGAATATCGTTAGAAGCTGCTAACATGAGGTTGTGTGTGGCAGACAACATTATCTTATAACACAATTTCAGGAATATCTTTAGAAGCTACTAACATCAGGTTGTGTATGGCAGACAACATTATCATATAACACAATCTCAGGAATATCGTTAGAAGCTACTAACATGAGGTTGTGTATTGCAGACAACCTTATCATATAACACAATCTCAGGAATATCGTTAGAAGCTACTAATATGAGGTTGTGTATGGCAGACAACATTATCATATAACACAATCTCAGGAATATCGTTAGTACCTACTAACATGAGGTTGTATATGGCAGACAACATTATCATATAACACAATCTCAGGAATATCGTTAGAAGCTACTAACATGAGGTTGTGTATGGCAGACAACATTATCATGTAAAACAATCTCAGGAATATCGTTAGAAGCTACTAACATGAGGTTGTGTATGGAGGTGACAACATTATCATATCGCAATCTCAGGAATATCGTTAGAAGCTCATAACATGAGGTTGTGTATAGAGGTGACACCATTATCATATAAAACAATCTCAGGAATATCGTTAGAAGCTACTAACATGAGGTAGTGTATGGCAGACAACATTATCATATAACACAACCTCAGGAATATCGTTAGAAGCTACTAACATGAGGTTGTGTATGGCAGACAACATTATCATATAACACAATCTCAGGAAGATCGTTAGAAGCTACTAACATGTTGTTGTGTATGGCATACACCATTATCATATAAAACAATTTCAGGAATATCGTTAGAAGCTACTAGCATGAGGTTGTGTATGGCAGACAACATTATCATATAACACAATCTCAGGAATATCGTTAGAAGCTACTAACACGAGGTTGTGTATGTCTGACAACATTATCATATAACACAATCTCAGGAATATCGTTAGAAGCTACTAACATGAGGTTGTGTATGGCAGACAACATTATCATATAACACAATCTCAGGAATATCGTTAGAAGCTACTAACATGAGGTTGTGTATGGCAGACAACATTATCATATAACACAATCTCAGGAATATCGTTAGAAGCTACTAACATGAGGTTGTGTATGGCAGACAACATTATCATATAACACAATCTCAGGAATATCGTTAGAAGCTACTAACATGAGGTTGTGTATGATAGACAACATTATCATATAACACAATCTCAGGAATATCGTTAGAAGCTACTAACATGAGGTTTTGTATGATAGACAACATTATCATATAACACAATCTCAGGAATATCGCTAGAAGCTACTAACATGAGGTTGTGTATGGCAGACAACATTATCATATAACACAATCTCAGGAATATCGTTAGAAGCTACTAACATGAGGTTGTGTATGGCAGACAACATTATCATATAACACAATCTCAGGAATATCGTTAGAAGCTACTAACATGAGGTTGTGTATGGCAGACAACATTATCATATAAAACAATCTCAGGAATATCGTTAGAAGCTACTAACATGAGGTTGTGTATGGCAGACAACATTATCATATAACACAATATAAGGAATATCGTTAGAAGCTACTAACATGAGGCTGTGTATGGCAGACAACATTATCATATAACACAATCTCAGGAATATCGTTAGAAGCTACTAACATGAGGTTGTGTATTGCAGACAACCTTATCATATAACACAATTTCAGGAATATCGTTAGAAGCTACTAACATGAGGTTGTGTATGGCAGACAACATTATCATATAACACAATCTCAGGAATATCGTTAGAAGCTACTAACATGAGGTTGTGTATGGCAGACAACATTATCATATAACACAATCTCAGGAATATCGTTAGAAGCTACTAACATGAGGTTGTGTATGGCAGACAACATTATCATATAACACAATCTCAGGAATATCGTTAGAAGCTACTAACATGAGGTTGTGTATGGCAGACAACATTATCATATAACACAATCTCAGGAATATCGTTAGAAGCTACTAACACGAGGTTGTGTATGTCTGACAACATTATCATATAACACAATCTCAAGAATATCGTTAGAAGCTACTAACATGAGGTTGTGTATGGCAGACAACATTATCATATAACACAATCTCAGGAATATCGTTAGAAGCTACTAACACGAGATTGTGTATGTCTGACAACATTATCATATAACACAATCTCAGGAATATCGTTAGAAGCTACTAACATGAGGTTTTGTATGATAGACAACATTATCATATAACACAATCTCAGGAATATCGTTAAAAGCTACTAACATGAGGTTGTGTATGGAGGTGACAACATTATCATATAACACAATCTCAAGAATATCATTAAAAGCTACTAACATGAGTTTGTGTATGGTGTAAACAACATTATCATATAATACAATCTCAGGAAATCGTTAGAAGCTACTCACATGAGGTTATGTGTGGCAGATAACATTATCATATAAAACAATCTCAGGATTATCGTTAGAAGCTACTAACATGAGATTGTGTATGATTGACAACATTATCATATAGAACAATCTCAAGAATTTTGTTAGAAGCTACTAACATGAGGTTGTGTATGTAACTGACAACATTATCATATAAAACAATCTCAGGAATATCGTTAGAAGCTACTAACATGAGGTTGTTTATGTGGTTGACAACATTATCATATAAAACATACTCAGGAATAATGTTAAAAGATACTAACATGAGGTTGTGTATGACTGGCACAATTATCATATAAAACAATCTCAGGAATATCGTTAGAAGCTACTAACATGAGATATAACACAATCTCAGGAATATCGTTAGAAGCTACTAACATGAGGTTGTGTATGGCAGACAACATTATCATATAACACAATCTCAGGAATATCGTTAGAAGCTACTAACATGAGGTTGTGTATGGCAGACAACATTATCATATAACACAATCTCAGGAATATCGTTAGAAGCTACTAACATGAGGTTGTGTATGGCAGACAACATTATCATATAACACAATCTCAGGAATATCGTTAGAAGCTACTAACATGAGGTTGTGTATGGCAGACAACATTATCATATAAAACAATCTCAGGAATATCGTTAGAAGCTACTAACATGAGGTTGTGTATGGCAGACAACATTATCATATAACACAATCTCAGGAATATCGTTAGAAGCTACTAACATGAGGTTGTGTATGGCAGACAACATTATCATATAACACAATCTCAGGAATATCGTTAGAAGCTACTAACATGAGGTTGTGTATGGCAGACAACATTATCATATAAAACAATCTCAGGAATATCGTTAGAAGCTACTAACATGAGGTTGTGTATGGCAGACAACATTATCATATAACACAATCTCAGGAATATCGTTAGAAGCTACTAACACGAGGTTGTGTCATATAACACAATCTCAGGAATATCGTTAGAAGCTACTAACATGAGGTTGTGTATGGCAGACAACATTATCATATAACACAATCTCAGGAATATCGTTAGAAGCTACTAACATGAGGTTGTGTATGGCAGACAACATTATCATATAAAACAATCTCAGGAATATCGTTAGAAGCTACTAACATGAGGTTGTGTGTGGCAGACAACATTATCATATAACACAATCTCAGGAATATCGTTAGAAGCTACTAACATGAGGTTGTGTATGGCAGACAACATTATCATATAACACAATCTCAGGAATATCGTTAGAAGCTACTAACATGAGGTTTTGTATGATAGACAACATTATCATATAACACAATCTCAGGAATATCGTTAGAAGCTACTAACATGAGGTTGTGTATGGCAGACAACATTATCATATAACACAATCTCAGGAATATCGTTAGAAGCTACTAACATGAGGTTGTGTATGGCAGACAACATTATCATATAACACAATCTCAGGAATATCGTTAGAAGCTACTAACATGAGGTTGTGTATGGCAGACAACATTATCATATAACACAATCTCAGGAATATCGTTAGAAGCTACTAACATGAGGTTGTGTATGGCAGACAACATTATCATATAAAACAATCTCAGGAATATCGTTAGAAGCTACTAACATGAGGTTGTGTATGGCAGACAACATTATCATATAACACAATCTCAGGAATATCGTTAGAAGCTACTAACATGAGGTTGTGTATGGCAGACAACATTATCATATAACACAATCTCAGGAATATCTTTAGAAGCTATTAACATGAGGTTGTGTATGTCAGACAACATTATCATATAACACAATCTCAGGAATATCGTTAGAAGCTACTAACATGAGGTTGTGTATGGTTGACAACATTATCATATAACACAATCTCAGGAATATCGTTAGAAGCTACTAACATGAGGTTGTGTATGGCAGACAACATTATCATATAACACAATCTCAGGAATATCGTTAGAAGCTACTAACATGAGGTTGGGTATGCAGACACCATTATCATATAAAACAATTTCAGGAATATCGTTAGAAGCTACTAACATGAGGTTGTGTATGGCAAACAACATTATCATATAACACAATCTCAGGAATATCGTTAAAAGCTACTAACATGAGGTTGTGTATGGCAGAAAACATTATCATATAACACATTCTCAGGAATATTGTTAGAAGCTGCTAACATGCAGTTGTGTTTGCAGACAACCTTATCATATAACACAATCTCAGGAATATCGTTAGAAGCTACTAACATGAGGTTGTGTATGGAGGTGACAACATTATCATATAACACAATCTCAAGAATATCATTAAAAGCTACTAACATGAGGTTGTGTATGGCAGACAACCTTATCATATAACACAATCTCAGGAATATCGTTAGAAGCTACTAACATGAGGTTGTGTATGGCAGACAACATTATCATGTAAAACAATCTCAGGAATATCGTTAGAACCTACTAAAATGAGGTTGTGTATGGCAGAGAATATTATCATATAAAACAATCTCAGGAATATCGTTAGAAGCTATTAACATCAGGCTGTGTATGGCAGACAACATTATCGTATAAAACAATCTCAGGAATATCGTTAGAAGCTACTAACTTGAGGTTTTGTATTGCAGACAACCTTATCATATAACACAATCTCAGGAATATCGTTAGAAGCTACTAACATGAGGTTGTGTATGGCAGACAACATTATCATATAACACAATCTCAGGAATATCGTTAGAAGCTACTAACATGAGGTTGTGTATGGCAGACAACATTATCATATAACACAATCTCAGGAATATCGTTAGAAGCTACTAACATGAGGTTGTGTATGGCAGACAACATTATCATATAACACAATCTCAGGAATATCGTTAGAAGCTACTAACATGAGGTTGTGTATGGAGGTGACAACATTATCATATCACAATCTCAGGAATATCGTTAGAAGCTACTAACATGAGGTTGTGTATAGAGGTGACAACATTATCATATAAAACAATCTCAGGAATATCGTTAGAAGCTACTAACATGAGGTTGTGTATGGCAGACAACATTATCATATAAAACAATCTCAGGAATATCGTTAGAAGCTACTAACATGAGGTTGTGTATGGCAGACAACATTATCATATAACACAATCTCAGGAATATCGTTAGAAGCTACTAACATGAGGTTGTGTATGGCAGACAACATTATCATATAACACAATCTCAGGAATATCGTTAGAAGCTACTAACATGAGGTTGTGTATGGCAGACACCATTATCATATAAAACAATTTCAGGAATATCGTTAGAAGCTACTAACATGAGGTTGTGTATGGCAGACAACATTATCATATAACACAATCTCAGGAATATCGTTAGAAGCTACTAACATGAGGTTGTGTATGGCAGACAACATTATCATATAACACAATCTCAGGAATATCGTTAGAAGCTACTAACATGAGGTTGTGTATGGCAGACAACATTATCATATAACACAATCTCAGGAATATCGTTAGAAGCTACTAACATGAGGTTGTGTATGGTAGACAACATTATCATATAACACAATCTCAGGAATATCGTTAGAAGCTACTAACATGAGGTTGTGTATGGCAGACAACATTATCATATAACACAATCTCAGGAATATCGTTAGAAGCTACTAACATGAGGTTGTGTATGGCAGACAACATTATCATATAACACAATCTCAGGAATATCCTTAGAAGCTACTAACATGAGGTTGCGTATGATAGACAACATTATCATATAACACAATCTCAGGAATATCGTTAGAAGCTACTAACATGAGGTTGTGTATGGCAGACAACATTATCATATAACACAATCTCAGGAATATCGTTAGAAGCTACTAACATGAGGTTGTGTATGGCAGACAACATTATCATATAACACAATCTCAGGAATATCGTTAGAAGCTACTAACATGAGGTTTTGTTTTATAGACAACATTATCATATAACACAATCTCAGGAATATCGTTAGAAGCTACTAACATGAGGTTGTGTATGGCAGACAACATTATCATATAACACAATCTCAGGAATATCGTTAGAAGCTACTAACATGAGGTTGTGTATGGCAGACAACATTATCATATAACACAATCTCAGGAATATCGTTAGAAGCTACTAACATGAGGTTGTGTATGTCTGACAACATTATCATATAACACAATCTCAGGAATATCGTTAGAAGCTACTAACATGAGGTTGTGTATGGCAGACAACATTATCATATAACACAATCTCAGGAATATCGTTAGAAGCTACTAACATGAGGTTGTGTATGGCAGACAACATTATCATATAACACAATCTCAGGAATATCGTTAGAAGCTACTAACATGAGGTTGTGTATGGCAGACAACATTATCATATAACACAATCTCAGGAATATCGTTAGAAGCTACTAACATGAGGTTGTGTATTTGGCACAACATTATCATATTAAAAAATATCAGGATTATCATTAGAAGTTACTAACTTGAGATTGTGTATGATTGGCAACATTATCATATAGAACAATCTCAAGAATTTTATTAGAAGCAATTAACGTGACGTTGTGTATAGTGCTGACAACATTATTATATAAAACAATCTGAGAAATATCGTTAGAAGCTAATAACATGAGGTTGTGTATGTAACTGACAACATTATCATATAAAATAACCTCAGTAATATCGTTAGAAGCTACTAACATGAGGTTGTGTATGGCAGACAACATTATCATATAACACAATCTCAGGAATATCGTTAGAAGCTACTAACATGAGGTTGTGTATGGCAGACAACATTATCATATAAAACAATCTCATGAATATCGTTAGAAGCTGCTAACATGAGGTTGTGTGTGGCAGACAACATTATCTTATAACACAATTTCAGGAATATCGTTAGAAGCTACTAACATCAGGTTGTGTATGGCAGACAACATTATCATATAACACAATCTCAGGAATATCGTTATAAGCTACTAACATGAGGTTGTGTATTGCAGACAACCTTATCATGTAACACAATCTCAGGAATATCGTTAGAAGCTACTAATATGAGGTTGTGTATGGCAGACAACATTATCATATAACACAATCTCAGGAATATCGTTAGTAGCTACTAACATGAGGTTGTGTATGGCAGACAACATTATCATATAAAACAATCTCATGAATATCGTTAGAAGCTGCTAAAATGAGGTTGTGTGTGGCAGACAACATTATCTTATAACACAATTTCAGGAATATCGTTAGAAGCTACTAACATCAGGTTGTGTATGGCAGACAACATTATCATATAACACAATCTCAGGAATATCGTTAGAAGCTACTAACATGAGGTTGTGTATTGCAGACAACCTTATCATATAACACAATCTCAGGAATATCGTTAGAAGCTACTAACATGAGGTTGTGTATAGAGGTGACACCATTATCATATAACACAATCTCAGGAATATCGTTAGAAGCTACTAATATCAGGTTGTGTATGGCAGACAACATTATCATATAACACAATCTCAGGAATATCGTTAGAAGCTACTAACATGAGCTTGTGTATTGCAGACAACCTTATCATATAATACAATCTCAGGAATATCGTTAGAAGCTACTAACATGACGTTTTGTATGATAGACAACATTATCATATAACACAATCTCAGGAATATCGCTAGAAGCTACTAACATGAGGTTGTGTATGGCAGACAACATTATCATATAACACAATCTCAGGAATATCGTTAGAAGCTACTAACATGAGGTTGTGTATGGCAGACAACATTATCATATAACACAATCTCAGGAATATCGTTAGAAGCTACTAACATGAGGTTGTGTATGGCAGACAACATTATCATATAACACAATCTCAGGAATATCGTTAGAAGCTACTAACATGAGGTTGTGTATAGAGGTGACACCATTATCATATAACACAATCTCAGGAATATCGTTAGAAGCTACTAACATGAGGTTGTGTATGGCAGACAACATTATCATATAACACAATCTCAGGAATATCGTTAGAAGCTACTAACATGAGGTTGTGTATGGCAGACAACATTATCATATAACACAATCTCAGGAATATCGTTAGAAGCTACTAACATGAGGTTGTGTATGGCAGACAACATTATCATATAACACAATCTCAGGAATATCGTTAGAAGCTACTAACACAGGAATATCGTTAGAAGCTACTAACATGAGGTTGTGTATGGCAGACAACATTATCATATAACACAATCTCAGGAATATCGTTAGAAGCTACTAACATGAGGTTGTGTATGGCAGACAACATTATCATATAACACAACCTCAGGAATATCGTTAGAAGCTACTAACATGAGGTTGTGTATGGCAGACAACATTATCATATAACACAATCTCAGGAATATCGTTAGAAGCTACTAACATGAGGTTGTGTATGGCAGACAACATTATCATATAACACAATCTCAGAAATATCGTTAGAAGCTACTAACATGAGGTTGTGTATGGCAGACAACATTATCATATAAAACAATCTCAGGAATATCGTTAGAAGCTACTAACATGAGGTTGTGTATGGCAGACAACATTATCATATAACACAATCTCAGGAATATCGTTAGAAGCTACTAACATGAGGTTGTGTATGGCAGACAACATTATCATATAACACAATCTCAGGAATATCGTTAGAAGCTACTAACATGAGGTTGTGTATGGCAGACAACATTATCATATAACACAATCTCAGGAATATCGTTAGAAGCTACTAACATGAGGTTGTGTATGGAGGTGACAACATTATCATATAACACAATCTCAGGAATATCGTTAGAAGCTACTAACATGAGGTTGTGTATGGCAGACAACATTATCATATAACACAATCTCAGGAATATCGTTAGAAGCTACTAACATGAGGTTGTGTATGGCAGACAACATTATCATATAACACAATCTCAGGAATATCGTTAGAAGCTACTAACATGAGGTTGTGTATGGCAGACAACAATATCATATAACACAATCTCAGGAATATCGTTAGAAGCTACTAACATGAGGTTGTGTATGGCAGACAACATTATCATATAACACAATCTCAGGAATATCGTTAGAAGCTACTAACATGAGGTTGTGTATGGCAGACAACATTATCATATAACACAATCTCAGGAATATCGTTAGAAGCTACTAACATGAGGTTGTGTATGGCAGACAACATTATCATATAACACAATCTCAGGAATATCGTTAGAAGCTACTAACATGAGGTTGTGTATGGCAGACAACATTATCATATAACACAATCTCAGGAATATCGTTAGAAGCTACTAACATGAGGTTGTGTATGGCAGACAACATTATCATATAACACAATCTCAGGAATATCGTTAGAAGCTACTAACATGAGGTTGTGTATGGCAGACAACATTATCATATAAACAATCTCAGTAATATCGTTAGAAGCTACTAACATGAGGTTGTGTATGGCAGACAACATTATTATATAACAATCTCAGGAATATCGTTAGAAGCTACTTAACATCTCAGGAATATCGTTAGAAGTTGTGTGTATGGCAGACAACATTATCATATAACACAATCTCAGGAATATCGTTAGAAGCTACTAACATGAGGTTGTGTATGGCAGACAACATTATCATATAACACAATCTCAGGAATATCGTTAGAAGCTACTAACATGAGGTTGTGTATGGCAGACAACATTATCATATAACACAATCTCAGGAATATCGTTAGAAGCTACTAACATGAGGTTGTGTATGGCAGACAACATTATCATATAACACAATCTCAGGAATATCGTTAGAAGCTACTAACATGAGGTTGTGTATGGCAGACAACATTATCATATAACACAATCTCAGGAATATCGTTAGAAGCTACTAACATGAGGTTGTGTATGGCAGACAACATTAGGAATACAGTTAGAAGCTACTAACATGAGGTTGTGTATGGCAGACAACATTATCATATAACACATACACAACCTCAGGAATATCGTTAGAAGCTACTAACATGAGGTTGTGTATGGCAGACAACATTATCATATAACACAATCTCAGGAATATCGTTAGAAGCTACTAACATGAGGTTGTGTATGGCAGACAACATTATCATATCACAATCTCAGGAATATCGTTAGAAGCTACTAACATGAGGTTGTGTATGGCAGACAACATTATCATATAACACAATCTCAGGAATATCGTTAGAAGCTACTAACATGAGGTTGTGTATGGCAGACAACATTATCATATAAAACAATCTCAGGAATATCGTTAGAAGCTACTAACATGAGGTTGTATATGGCAGACAACATTATCATATAACACAATCTCAGGAATATCGTTAGAAGCTACTAACATGAGGTTGTGTATGGCAGACAACATTATCATATAACACAATCTCAGGAATATCGTTAGAAGCTACTAACATGAGGTTGTGTATGGCAGACAACATTATCATATAACACAATCTCAGGAATATCGTTAGAAGCTACTAACATGAGGTTGTGTATGGCAGACAACATTATCATATAACACAATCTCAGGAATATCGTTAGAAGCTACTAACATGAGGTTGTGTATGGCAGACAACATTATCATATAACACAATCTCAGGAATATCGTTAGAAGCTACTAACATGAGGTTGTGTATGGCAGACAACATTATCATATAACACAATCTCAGGAATATCGTTAGAAGCTACTAACATGAGGTTGTGTATGGAGAAGCTACTAACATGAGGTTGTGTAAGGCAGACAACAAATTATCATGGAATATCAGACAACATTATCATATAACACAATCTCAGGAATATCGTTAGAAGCTACTAACATGAGGTTGTGTATGGCAGACAACATTATCATATAACACAATCTCAGGAATATCGTTAGAAGCTACTAACATGAGGTTGTGTATGGCAGACAACATTATCATATAACACAATCTCAGGAATATCGTTAGAAGCTACTAACATGAGGTTGTGTATGGCAGACAACATTATCATATAACACAATCTCAGGAATATCGTTAGAAGCTACTAACATGAGGTTGTGTATGTGGCTGACAACATTATCATATAACACAATCTCAGGAATATCGTTAGAAGCTACTAACATGAGGTTGTGTATGGTGCTGACAACATTATCATATAACACAATCTCAGGAATATCGTTAGAAGCTACTAACATGAGGTTGTGTATAGCAGACAACATTATCATATAACACAATCTCAGGAATATCGTTAGAAGCTACTAACATGAGGTTGTGTATGGCAGACAACATTATCATATAACACAATCTCAGGAATATCGTTAGAAGCTACTAACATGAGGTTGTGTATGGCAGACAACATTATCATATAACACAATCTCAGGAATATCGTTAGAAGCTACTAACATGAGGTTGTGTATGGCAGACAACATTATCATATAACACAATCTCAGGAATATCGTTAGAAGCTACTAACATGAGGTTGTGTATGGCAGACAACATTATCATATAACACAATCTCAGGAATATCGTTAGAAGCTACTAACATGAGGTTGTGTATGGCAGACAACATTATCATATAACACAATCTCAGGAATATGTTTAGAAGCTATTAACATGAGGTTGTGTATGGCAGACAACATTATCATATAAAACACAATCTCAGGAATATCGTTAGAA
>JAMPIV010019809.1:0-11239 GCA_024509875.1 Oreohelix idahoensis | reverse complement strand
GTTTCCCAGTTTGGACATAAAAGAGTAAGCAACTCGACATAAGGGACCATATATATGTTACGCCATTGTCATTTATTGTACGCTTTTTCGATACCAAGCTCTTTATTTGAATTCAGCGGCTAAACGCAGATGTTAGGAATATTAACAAAAAACAAAAAGGTACTTTTTTTCTTAATATTAATGTTAGGAATATAAAAATTAGCAACAAAAAAAAACACGACCTCGAAACGCAGGTGTTCAAATTTACTTGGTATAGAGGAGAGGGGATATTGTGGTGGCTGTGTCTAAAAATAACTTTTAACGACAAAATTTTGGAGGGGAGAGAAAGGTTGGTTCAAAAATCAAGTACATTTTGTAGAAACACAAGTAGAGACGGACAGACTAACAGATAACCATCCATACTTGACTGAAGCATGACTGAAATGACTTTATGGTAGGAAATTTGAAATTTAAAATAAACCTAGGCAGTGATTGGCCACAGACAATCATATCATTAGCGCTCAGACGCGAAAGTGGGGGCATTCTTCAATAGTTGTTCAGTGATAGACACAGATTTTAAAGTGTGGTGATTTCCATATGAAAGAAAGTGTAATAAATTTAGGGACGCCATACTATAGCCAGCAGCTCAGCTGAGTTTTGCTAGCAATTCTGTGTTATTTATTCATAATCTGAGCTGGGAGTTTCTGTTGTCAACCAAGCAGTGTCTATTCAGTTGATGACTTTACTCGAGTGTATCTGTGCAGTACTTGTGACAGAGACCACCATTATTGCCCGCCAGCACGGAGAGGTGGGACCACCTGATTTCAGCACCAGAGCTACAACTACCAGATGAGTGAGCCTCTGGTCTGCTGGACATTCACCAACATCGTTTAGTTACTAATACCCCCATAAAAATTCCCACCATTTTCTGGACACTGTGTAGTCAATATAGACAGGTGTGATGAGGCCACCCCAACAGCACAAACATTAACTATCCTCCCAAGTAGATGACTACTAGAACATTTTAATAAAACTAACTCGTATAGTACATATATATGTACACTATTGCATTTATGATATAATATTCCATGCATTTCTTTCATAATCTCTAAATCCTTTTAAGTTCTGGTCAACCTAAAAAATTGATCCAGAACAAAATAAATGTAATATAATTCTATCAAAAAATTTTACACACGTGAGTTAGTTCAGTGTATTTTAACATTTATTAATATTATTAGTCTTGTTAAATATCTGGGGTATATCTATAACCTATTACACCACACTACATATCATAACCCTAGACACTTTACGTAGACACATTCATTAAAAAAAATTAAGTGTGAGGTCGTAGTGGTAGCAAGAAAGACCTTCTGACAATTCTCAACTACATTTTATCTCAGGAGCCTTCACAGCTGGCCTCATACATTACATTTAGTAATATCACCATCATACAATACCATCAAACACCACTACAACGCCATAGAAGTCTCTTAGCCACCAGCGGCGTGACCCCACGGGACAAATATATATATATATATATATATATATATATATATATATATATATATATATATATATATATATATATATATATATATCTGTTAAATCCCGAGGACAGTGCCATCCCATAGAACCATTAGGAAAAAAAGACACTAAGGCTTCGATTTTCAGCGACTACGGGAAATAGCTGAACGCAAAACCTGCTAGTCTGGGACTGGAAAAGGAAGAAAAAGACTCAGAGTATTTTGAGTACTTGATAGATATTTTTTGTTATTCCCTGGAATGCCGGCTTCAACGATCGGTAAGTGTGAATGGTAGTGGCCACTGAGAGCGTATATTTAATGAGTGAAAAATGAGATAACCTTAAATTATTTTTTTTCTTGGTAAACATCAGTATACTTGATTTCTTGTTTTTTTTTCTCTGTGGGGTTGTTTAATTTTCCTTTCCCCCTCCCTTAATCTGCTTAGTCAAGGGATAACATTGAGAAGAATAGGAATATGTTCCTATACCCCATACTGTTATTGTATACCCCATCAGCTAAAAATTGTTCTCTCTTTGGGTTAATTACCTCTGTGATAGAAATTGTCTTTGGATTGGGTTTTCCTATACAAGAGGGGAGGGCCTATTGAGATACTTTTTTCCTTTCTCCCCTCCCCCCCCCCCACCCCCGTCTATAAGTATGATTTTTTTTTAATGTAACATGATTGATATTGTGGTTTTGGTTTAATGATAATAAACTCCATAAACCTTTAATTACTGTGTTGGTCGACCCATTACCCCATATCTGTTATACGTAGTTTGTATTCACGTCTGTGCGTTTGTATCACCAAATTGGTGTGTGTACATGAGTGTAGGGTAACTGGCAAAAATTGTTTAGCCAGGAGAGTAAGGAGTCTGCAGGTAAATAAATGTCGTAAGATAGGCTGAATTGGAGCAATTACACGATTCAGAGACAGTCCTTCCTCTTACCCCAGCACCCTTGTCAATCAACTATCTATTTCTTACCCCTTAAAATCACAGAATCTTCAATATCATCCTCCACTCGGACGGGACCACTATTTCTAAGACCTATCTCATTAAAAATTACGACATTAAATGGGTTGCTCCACGGGATTTTGAGCCAGATCTAGAAATTAGTACGACTTAATGGGTAGCCCCATTAGGATCTGATCTTATAGTCTGAGTCTAACTCTAGATAGAGTGTGTTTGTGAGTTTGTCTTTGTGAAGATAGGGCATAAAAATTATTACCCCCCTAGACATCGCTTTTCGTACTGGGTGTCGACCACACAAACATATAGGATTAGTTTTTTTTTCTTTCCACAGCAGCAGAGAGTTACGTAAAATCTGTTATTGTAAACATTCTTTGGCAGATATTTGATAAATTCTTTTTTTACAAAGATTGCTAGGACGCGTGATTTTGTAACAGTCACAAAGGTTTTGAAGTTAGCTGAGCAAAGGACGGCTTATTCTGATTTTTTTAAATCTAGTTAATAACGTCCCTTCTCTTAACTGACTTCGGTGAGGAGAGTTTTGGGTGGAGTTTTTGTTAAGGAACTTTTTTTTTCTCCTTAATTTTTTTAAAAATTTATATAAATAATTTTTTTTCTCTACCGATAGTAATAGTAGATTTTTCTAGTTGTTAACTGACCTACCATTCATTTGGCTTAGTCGACTGTATTAGGAGCTATCGCCAGGTAATAACAGCGATAGGTTAGAAAAACTGATAACTGAATGAGTTATCTCAGGTAATTTATTTTTTTTTAGTTTTTTGGGTTTTTCTCGCAAGCTGAAGAAAGTTTTTTTTTCTCCTACTTTCTTTTTCTTTTCTCGACTTAGCGGCATTCATTCTTTGACATGGCTGAACGTGATAAACTTAGGGCGATGCTAAGAGAGGAAACAAGGGAAACAGGATTGCACGGAGAAGAAGAGATTGCGTTCGTCAATGAAGAACTTGACAGGTATGACGCAGAGGAGAAGGAAGCCAAAGATAGAGCGGATAGGAAAGAAGCACAAGATAGAGCGGAGAAGAAAGAAGCGGAAGACCGTCAAGTGAAACTGAAGAAAATTGAGGCAGAGATGGAAGCTCGCAGGGACAGAGAGAAGGAGAGACAACGAGAGGAACGAGAGAGAGAGAGAGAGAGAGACAGCATGAACTGGAAATTGAAGCCCTAGAGGTACAAAGTCGGGGTGTTATGTCTTCCTCCCGTCATGGAGAGTCTCCACTCCAGTCCCAGTCAACTGATCTCTCCAGTACTCAATCTTCTCAACTTACAGCGATATCCTTTGCCCTAGAATCCTTCCATAGCCCCAATGAAAAAATTGACACGTTTCTAGAGAAATTTGACAGGATGGCAAATATGTACTGGTTAGAGAGTTCCCGGTGGGGACTAAAGCTTTCACAGGCTCTAAAAGGTACCACTTATGACATGTACGTAAAACTGGGAAGCAGCCAAGACAAATACGACAAGTTAAAGAGGGTTTTACTGGAGCGGTTCGAAATGAACGCTCGCAAATTTCTGTAACTGTTCAGAAACAGCCGGAAGGAGAGCACTGATACATTTCAGCAGTTCGGTTCACTCCTGACGGGCTATTTGACTAAGTGTATGGAGCTTTCCGAGCTTCCCCTTTCATACGAAGGACTTCTAGAATTTGTCCTTACAGAACAAATAAAAAACACTATGTCGAACGAAACCCGCAGATTTCTAGCAGAACATGGCACAGTGAAGTTGGATGACATCCTCAATAAGGCGGAACGTTACGTAACCGCGTTGGCCGAACTTCCCAGCACTAAACGAAAACCGACAGATGAGCCTTCTCGGAGAAATAATCTAGAGCAGTCTCCTCATTCTTCCAATTCTTCCCAGCACTATAACCAACGAGAAACCGTACCCCAGAGACCTCCCCAGGAGATATCGAAATTCTACAAGACCCGATATCCAACCAACATCAACAATCCTGATCACCCTGCAAGGCCTGCATGGCAGCGCGGCCACCAAGATCAAGGCAAGGGAACGACCCCTACAGCAGGAACGTCTGATCAGGGCAAGCACACCGGGCCAAATCGCATCGGATACTTGCAAACAGCCTCGCAAAGAAGAGTCAATGTCAGTGATTCTCAACCTGAGAGGGAGAGGCCCTCCACGCGAGCAACTGTTATTTTGAACGGTACCTCAACAACTTGTCTTTTTGACACTGGATTATCTTTTGACTGTATTGTCGCTATACTTCGCATAGGATGGCAACGGCCGTTTACCGTCCTTAAAAAGATCTCCCGCACTAATTACAAGATCTCTATTAAAGGAAAGGAGAAGGTTTACCACGTAAATCTGCTAAAGAAAGACTGGGAAAGACCGGTGCCGTCCTCCGAACATCTCCTGGTGGTCGCCATAGCAACGGAAGATGGGGAAGATGATAGTTGCGTGGAGTATCCATTGCAACAGACGGAATCTTTCAAAGATGTCAAGATCGGCGACAATCTCTTGGAAGCTCAACAGACAGAAACCAGGGCGCTACTGAAACAGTACACTACAGTCTTAACGGATGTACCTGGTCGAACAAACCTCATAGAATTCAATATGAAATTGACGAACGAGACCCCTGTTCGAACCAGAGTCTACCCCATTCCGTACGCCAAAGCTGATACACTACGCAGAGAAATAGACAAGCTGCGTCAGGCAGGAATTATTAGCTAGTCTACCTCTCCTTACAGTTCGAGTGTAGTACCGTTGCAGAAGCCCAATAAGGAAGTTCGGCTGTGCATATATTACCGTTTACTTAACACAGTAACGGAATTCCAGCCTGAACCTTTACAGAGCGCTTCTGAGCTGTTCACCAAGCTTAGCAAGGCAAGAATTTTCTCCAACATTGACCTGAGTAAAGATTATTATCAAATACCGGTCAAGGAGGAAATTAAACCTTTGTTAGCTTTTAGCACCAGTGATGGACACTACACCTTAAATGTGATGCCGTTCGGATTGCACAACGCACCAGGAGTCTTCACCAGAATGATGAGAAAGCGTTTAGAACCCTTGCAAAGTCCCCATATCCATAATTTCATGGATGACATATTAATTGCATCGGAAAACTTTGATGAACATATTGCTACGGTTGATATGCTCCTCAGGAGACTACACGAAACTGGTCTTACAGCTAGACCTAGCAAATGTCTCATCGGTTTTAAAAAGCTTGACTTCCTGGGGCATACAATTTCTCAAGGCTCCGTGTGGCCTGTTACCAAGAATATTGAGAAAATAGTTGCAGCAAAGAGGCCCCGAACGAAGAAAGACACCCGTTCTTTCCTATCACTGTGTGCATATTATCAGAAATTTATCAAACATTTCAACGGATTAACAGCACCCCTTACTGACCTTACCAAAAAAGGACGACCGGACAGGGTTATTTGGGATTCCAAGTGCGAACATGCATACGTCACTTTAAAAGGACAATTGTCCGGATACCCCATTTTGAGACTACCTGACATCAAGAAACCTTTTATATTGCGGGTTGACGCTTCGGGTCAGGGCATCGGGTCAACCCTGCAGCAAATTTCATGAGTAGAAACTGGACCACGGAAGAAGATGAGGAAACTGAACAAACCAACCATCCAGAAGCTACCGACCAGGGCAGGTCCATTATCATAAAGAAACATGAAAAATGATTTCACGTCTTTAAGGGGGACGACTGTGACAGATGAAAATGGTCAACCCTTATCGATTCTTTTTAATATCATCGAGGGCCCTCACTATTTGGACTCAAGAAAGATCAACACGTTGGATTTCCATCGCTGGCTAATTAAGCAATCACAGTCAAACACGTGCAAGCCAAGTGTCTCTATTGCCAGTGTCCGATTCTTAGTCTAGCCACGCCTCCTGTCTTTGTTTCAAGCAGTAATAATCCAACTATACATAATTTAATGTCTTCTCTTTTAAAAGTGAGACGTTTTACCAGAGTTGGATCATGCCATCACGTCAGCTTGTAGTTCTAGAAAGAGAGAACGGTTCGTTAAGGGCAGATTGATTGGCGTGACCGCGCACACCGACTGCTAAAGCCTTTGATCGCGCTCCAGAGACGCGAATCGGCGCACCTAAGGGGAAACGAACTTTGATCGCGCTCGTAGAGAAACGAATCTACGTAGGTTCTGTAGGGGATTCTTTTACTTTGATATCAGGAATTGAACGAAGGATCTACAGAGGTGTTAAACTCCGCACAGGAGATGAAAGAATAGCCATTTTAAATGTATATTCGGGAGCATCTAACTCAGTTGTCAGTTTGCTAATCAAGATTTCTGGAATGGTCTAGCGCGCATTTTCGGAGTCAAAATTTATCAGACTTCCTACAGAAATACGTGGAGCATTAAATTCTAGTTTCTTGTGTTTTGCGGTAAAAATATAGTTATTAGCATCTAAGTGATTTAATCGTTTAAAGTGTCATTTTATTTCACTGGGATTTTTGTGTAAATTGAAAACGTATCATATAAACATATAGTAAAATTCTCCAGCTACAACGTAAACTTAATTACCCGTTTGTTCCTCAGTGAGAGATGCTTAAAATAATTTATAAGCCGCTAGGCGATTGATAATTAATTAATGCAGTTTAGTTCTATATATACGTGTGTATTTTCTAACGACTAGATAGATTCTCGCGGGGAGTTTTAAACATATATATAATTAAATACCGGAGTGGTTGAAACAGTCTTACCTGTAAAATTAACGCGCGTCAGAATATGATTTGTATTTTTTTGATTACATGTTTTCTATTTTTTACATATAGGCTGGACAATACCTTTGCGTCCTAGCATTTCATAGGGTCCTACTGACTTTGGTTCTTACACCATCCAGTGATTATTGAACAATAAAAGATCTTCGTGTTGTGACCCATATGCGGTCCACCTCTCCATTCATGAGAGTAGTTAAACAAAGAACTTTAATCATAATCAATTCTTTTAAAGTATAACTGGAGAAGAACATTGCCTGAAGTGATTCTATAATTATTACTGCTCTGCTGTGTCAGAATTTATATCATTATTTTACAACTGACAGTAAACGTTTTTTTCTACTGGAATAACCCCCGAAAGGAAAAAAACTCACTGGTCATCATTTGCCATCACTCTGTGTTCATCACGCCATAGAAGTCTCTTAGCCACCAGCGGCGAGACCCCACGGGACCAATATATTCTTATATATATATATATATATATATATATATATATATATATATATATATATATATATATATATATATATATATATATATATATATATATATGTTAAATCCCGAGGACAGTGCCATCCCATAGAACCATTAGGAAAAAAAAGACACTAAGGCTTCGATTTTCAGCGACTACGGGAAATAGCTGAACGCAAAACCCGCTTGTCTGGGGCTGGAAAAGGAAGAAAAAGACTCAGGGTATTTTGAGTACTTGATAGATTTTTTTTCGGTTATTCCCTGGAATGCCGGCTTCAACGATCGGTAAGTCTGAATGGTAGTGGCCACTGTGAGCGTGTATTGAATGAATGAAAAATTAGATAACCTTAAATTATCTTTTTCTTGGTAAAGATCAGTATACTTGATTTCTTGTTTTTTTTTCTCTGTGGGGTTGTTTAATTTTCTTTTCCCCCTCCATTAATCTGCTTAGTCAATTGATAACATTGAGAAGAATTGGAATCTGTTCCTATACCCCATACTGATTATTGTATACCCCATCAGTTAAAAATTGATCTCTCTTTGGGTTAATTACCTCTGTGATAGAAATTGTCTTTGGATTGGGTTTTCCTATACAAGAGGGGAGGGCTTATTGAGATACTATTTTCCTTTCTTCCCCCCCCCCCCCCTTGTCTGTAACTAGGATTTTTTTTTAATGTAACATGAGTAGTATACCATGTTGGACTTAGGTAGTATTCAGGAGGCGCGCAGGAGGCGCGCCAGGAGGCGCGTGACTTTTATATAGCAAAAACGCCAGGAGGCGCATGACTTTTATATAAGCGCATTCAGGCGGCGCAAGATGGCGGACTTGAGCTAACAAGGGGAGGTTATTTGGGTCAAGATGGCGGACTTGAGATAACAAGGGGAGGTTATTTGGGTCAAGATGGCGGATTTGAGCTAACAAGGGGAGGTTATTTGGGTCAAGATGGCGGCTTTGAGCTAACAAGGGGGAGATAACAAGATGGCGGATTTGAGCTAACAAGGGGGAGATAATTTGGGGCAAGATGGCGGACTTGAGCTAACAAGATGGCGGATTTGAGATAACAAGGGGGAGATAATAGGAAGAGGTATGTTTATATAAGGAAAATGTGGCAAGATGGTGGATTTGAGCTAACAAGGGGGAGATTATTTTTAGACTTTTATATAACAAGAAGAGGATGTTTATATAAGAAGAAGATGATATATATATATATACAGTTATATTGAGACATAGACATACATACAAACAGTTATACAAACAGTTATATTTAGACAAACATTTATACAAACAGTTATACAAACAATTATACAAACAGTTATATTTAGACATAGACAAACATTTAGATAATAGGAAGATAACAAGAAGACGATATATATTTAGACATACATATTTTACAATAGTTAGACAAACAGTAATACAAACAGTTATATTGAGACATAGACAAACAGTTAGGCAAACATTTATACGAATAGTTAGACAAACATTTAGACGATATATAGGTAACAAAAAAGCGTTTTAGTTAATATAGTTTTTTTATTTTTTCAAATACTAAAGGGCAACTCTCAATCGCTTGGTAGGCTTCTTCTTCTTCTGTGGTGTGACATCGGGTAGGTCTGTGGTAGGAAACCAACTCGGTTCTGGGGATACTGGGCAGCTAGACTTCGTGATTTCGTCAAACAGGTTAGTGGAAGGCTTCTTCGAGGGTAGGACATCGGCCAGGTCTGTGGTAGGAAACCAACTCGGTTCTATTGGTTGGTAACAGCTGGAATTGATGTACTGATCAAACGTGGTAGTGTTAGTAGGATAGGTATCCGTGCTTGGTGGCTGTAATCGGTCAAATTCGGCGAGGATTTCGTTCTGTAATGTCAAGAAATGTTCAAACTCGGGTCGAGTTAACGTAATGCCGTGTTTGGTAGGAAATTTGAGGTAGGATTCACCAAAATATTTTCGCACGTGCAGTAAAGGTTGGCCTCGGTAAACACTTACAGACGCAGCCTTCAGACCACTAGCCAAAGGTTTAAGCATTTCATCACTTCTCTTGATGTAGACCCAATTGGTGGGAGCAGTCATTTTCAACGAGATGTATCTAGTGTGTTAATAAAGTGTCGTCCTTTTATATCGTATAATCTGGGTTTTTTTAGCGTGCCCTAGCTAGGATTTGATTCGTCGAACATCGAACGTGTGTTAGGCAGGACGTGATTCGTCGATGTGTTGCGTGGGAACAACTACACATGGCTGTCGTGAGGGAAAAAATACACCTGTCTATCGATTTCGTCTCTTGTTTAGCAAAGTGGGGTTGAGTTTCACTAGCCAGGGTCTGACTAGGCGCGTAATTAATCGATCGTTGGCGTGTTGTCTAGCCGAAAATGGTAGTAGGACCCACTGCATAGTGCCACCTCGTGTTTTGATCAAGATGAAATAAATCGCGTAGAGCCCGCAAACGTTGGTGACTACATCTTGTAAATGTCTGGGGTTGTAGTTAACAGGTCGAGTAGAGTTTCTGGCTATAAAATTAATCAGGTCCGAGTGTGTAGGTGGTAGGCCAAAAGAATCAAAATATTCAAAAGTACCAAGTCCATTATAATATAGGGCGACCCAGTGGTCACCGGGGCGATAGCTAGGGTCAGTGTTGATGACGAAAGCAGCCGTCTTGGTCGGATCGATACGTAGAGGTAATTGGTCACGAGCTAACACTTTAACGAGCCCAGTTCGTTTAACAAATATGTCCGATAGGAGGATGGTGCGTATCTCGTCTGTATTCATTGTTTAAGTGGTGTAGTCTGTCAAAACTTGGCGCGATTTCGAGATCTCCAAGATCGAGTCTTGCTCGGCGTAGACGAGAACCTGTAATGGTTCGGGTGTGACCTCGGCGAATTTAAGTTCTACTGAGACTGGGCCCGACTTGGCCATCTCAAACTGGTCACCGTCTAGTAGACTGGGTGTGAGGTCAAAGGCGTATAAGGCGTAACCGTGCTTAAAATGTCTATACTCGAGGTCGTTGCCGGCGTCTTTACCAACCAGTCCCATAGCTAGATTCGTCGCGAAGAAGGCTCTCACGTACTGGTTGTGTTCATAATCCATGGACAAAGGCTTGCCACTGACGGTTCTGCCGTCCGCGCTGACGTTCAAATATATCAGACCAAAGGTAGCGAAATTGAACGGATTAGCCGTGTACGACCCGTTAAAAGCTGACGAAGTGACTAGTCCAATCACGATCCGTGTAGGTGTTTGACTGAGAAACAGATTATCCTGCATGTGCGATAGCATACCCCTAGGGATAGAGAAAGTTTTTAGCACAACTCGTTTCAAGGGGTATTTGGCATTACCTCGCACCAAGGCTTTCTCGTGGGCTAGCGAGACGGCGGGATTTAATTTAGCTTTCCGGACAACCAAGGCCGCATAAGTTATAATAGATTTATATCCAGCGGTGGGGTCGTGTCCCAGTACGTTGAAGGCATCTTTAGACGGGGTGAGTTTTACTTTAACTGTCACACCATTTAACAGGTAACGATCTTGAGCAAAGATATCTGAATGTAAACGACCCATCATATCAATCTCCTGAGAACCAGCCGCTATA